>JAQFZU010000965.1:0-17098 GCA_034696185.1 Henia vesuviana | reverse complement strand
CCCCGTAGGAGTTTTCAAGGGGCCTGGTGTTATTTGAGTTCAAGTTATTTTAATGGCCAGAATCAGGGCCTAGGGTTTTGCGATTAATGGCCAGAATAGGGGTCTAATAGGGGCCTGGTGTTTTATAAGGGCCACTTTCTTTAGGGGCTCGTTCTATCCTATCGGGCTTAGAGCCTTAATCAGGCACCGAACACGATTCTTCGTTATTTTTGTTCTCGGTTTTGCTACAATTTGCAGTTTTGCTTCATTCGGTTGCATTTTATCATTAAAATTGGTCGTAAATTAAACCGACCGTGCCCGATCGGTTCGTTGGTTGCTATCCCTGTTTGTTTCTAAGCACGGTTATTTAACATTGTTGCCAACAGTGGACGAACCTTTGATTTTTGGACAATCGCTTTGATGTGGGTGCAATTGCGGCTAAAACTGGACATTACGTGTGGACCGTGACGATCTAGGATGTCGGATGTTGTAGTTGACATTGACGGGGCTTGGTACGTCCACGTGTCTTTATTGTCGGTAATTTCTGGTTGCAGGACTGGAAGTTAGGCCGAATTTATTGGCTTATGTAAAGCGTTTAGTGACCAAGTCGAGTTCTTCAGTCGAGCGTGTTATGTTGAAATAATGGCCGTATACCAGTGACTTGTGTATTGATGCTTGTATATCTGATGGTGTTAAAACATGTTTTTATTGATGATATTGTGCAATTGGTTCTGAAAACCAGCAATTCAATTGTTTCTTTTGTATTTTCCAGCCTTTTTGTGTTGGAAAAAATCAACTTCGGTAAAGGATATGCAGTTATTAACTTGTCAGATTTAATTTGCTGCCAATTTGTGTTAAGCAACAACTCGTTAACGTGAGAAACAATTGTTTTTCCTCGTGTAGCAACTATGGGAATTGGAAGATCTCGAATCAGATTAAACAGCGTCGCACCGAATATATGAATAAAAGAAAAAATCACTCAAACTATTGACATTCCAACGAACTCTCGACAACCAGGGCATGACAACGTCAGAAAAACAAATTCGTCGAACCCAGCAGCTACTATGGCCATACGCAACTTGTCAAAAAATAAAAATCACAAAACAAAACTCTCCATTAATTTTAATTTCCAATTTTATCACCAGAGTAGCAAAACCCTGTCACCTTGTGTGAGTTTCTATCATTTTTTTTTGGCCCAGTGGTAACAAGATGACATCATGGATGCACAGTTGTACCAAAATAAACTCCTTAATGTTATTTGTAGTGAACTTCTTTGAAAAGAAGTGTGTTTGGAGCTTGTTTGACTGGTGTTTCTCTCCAAAAATTTGTAATTTTTAAAAAAATTAAGGGGAAAACTGGATTGACTGGTAAGATATTGACCTTTGACCTTTGTAGATGTTGATAAAGCAGTGATTGATTTGTTTGACTCAACTTTACTCTCTTTTAACATTTTATTTATTGTTTTCTATCAATGGAATTTAATTATTTTTATTTTAAAATTTGTTTTATAAAAGTTTCTCATGAATGGGACTTGGTTTGAGGTGTTTTTATGTATATTTAGCTATGGGACATGCTATTTATGGTAACTTGGTTGAGGCATACAGTCTGAGGAAAGGAAAATTTAGCAATTTTTAAGTCTTAAATTTGGTTTAAAAATTTAATTTGTGTAGAATTAAGTTGATATTGAATTTTGGTTCTAATTTTAGGCTGAATTTTTTAATTTGTGTAAAAAATGAAAAAATTTGGTTTTTTGATGATCAGTTTTGTAATGAGTTTGTTTACAGTTCATTTACTTTTTAACTTTAAAAATTGGCCCCAATTTTAAAAACCTGAATTTGGTTCTTTGCCATTTGATTTATTACTTGTGTCAGGTGTCAATGTTCACTTGACCAAAAGCTAAAAGAGTTGAGCACATGTCAAATTAAATAATAAATAAAAAATAATAAATAAAAATTTTTACTTTTTCATAAAAGGTAATTGACCCAATCAAAAATCCATTTTGGATTTATTTTTTAATTTTTTTTAAATATAAAATTTGAATTTAATTTTATGTTGGAACTAGGGTTCACTGAACAGATATATAAAAAAAGTAATTAAAGATTGGTTTAATTGTTATTTTTAAACATATTTTATAAGGAAATGAATAAATATAAAATGGCAGGTGTTGAATTTCATTGAGTAATGAAAAAATTGTAATACAATACATCAATTGATAAATGGGTATCATGATTAGGTGCCAGGAAGTACTCAAAGTACTCAAATTTAAAAATTAAAATTAAAAATTATTAATTTTAGTAAAAATTTTATTTATTTTTATTTTTAGCAACCCCATTCTGACAACAACAGTGAGAAAATGGAAATTGATCCACCAAAGCCTCCATCAAGACACAGCCAAACAATTAGTTCGAGAAGTTTATCACTCAATAGTGTTAGCAGTGATGGATCCAACGAACCTCCTTCCACTGTGTCTCTTATGGGACACGAGGATATTCTTGCCTTAACTCAAGATGTCAAAGCATTTAAGGACGCCCTTAGTAATTTAAGGAGGATATTCCATCCAGAAAAAGGTAATCTGACAGCCTTAAGATGCTCTTTTGCACGCTGTGGAGCAAGTCGTACCGTATCCAGAGGGCTGATAATCGGTTTTTGAGCGTATGAGATTTGCAATTCTATAAATTTAATGTGTGGATTTGCTTGGATTTGCTGGGAATTGTTGAGATTTGAATGGATTTGCTGGGAATTGTTGAGATTTGAATGGATTTGCTGGGAATTGTTGAGATTTGAATGGATTTGCTTGGATTTGCTGGGAATTGTTGAGATTTGAATGGATTTCTTTGGATTTGCAAAGAATATTTTTGGATTTGCACAGAATTTCTTTGGATTTGCACAGAATTTCCTGGAATTACAATGCAAAAATATTGACTTGATTTTGGATTTGCAAATCCAGGAGTGTACGAGATTTCCTTGGTTATCAACCCCCCTCGCGTAATACCGAAACGATTTTTCATACCGTGACATTTTGTCACATAATTCCATCTGGTGGAAGATCCCTGAATCACTCCAATGGAATTTTCAGCCGATTAAAACGAAAGTAGAGTGAAAATGAGGGTTTAACAATAATAAATTATTTTTTTTCTGTCGAGATTTTAAATTCCCAAATTCCCAAATCTGTAAAAAAAAAAAACATATTTTTGGTCAAATATGGGTGGAGGCACTGACCTTGTCCTTGACTGATTTTTATGGGTATTTAATGACTATGAATATTTAATTTGTCAACAAGTAGTTGTTAACTTTTCCTTGAAATATTTTCACTCATTGCAAATGAGTTTGACAAATGTAGGTTAAAATCTGCATATCTTACAACTCCAATCACTGGATATGACTAAATTAATAATTTATTCATAAATTTATATATTGAGCAACATGGCTGACATTAAATAATTTTTCCTCTTATTTGACCATGACAAATAATTTCAAAATAAAAAAAAAATGGTTGCCAATGACTACCTAAATATTATCAACAATGTTATCACAAAAATAAATAAACATAACCCAAAAAAAAAATGGCTGAAAAAAAAATGGCTGATTAATAATAAAAAATTTTTGTTCAAAAATTAAAAATGGCAATAAAAATCACATTGGATGCCCCAGTGACCCCTTAGAAGTGAATTAGTGCTGACCTTGAGTTATATATTGAATATAAAAATTGACAACATAAAAAGTGAATCCAACCAATAGCAAAAAGCAATTGAATAAGGCTAGAAGAGTTCATTTTCATACTGATAGAGTATGTTGGTGTTAGCCAAGAGCACAACACCTGTGCCTAGAAGCAAAACACACCTGTGAAAGGAGAAAATAGGTTGAATTTACATTACCAGGGTGTCATCAGGTAGGAAAATTCCAGTTTAATGGGGTTCAAAGGGGTTGGGAAAAATTTTTTTTTTTTAAAAGTGAGAAAAATAATATTTTGTAATTTTTTTTTTATTTCCTTTTATCATTTAATTCATTATTTCCTTATCTCCTTTGCAAATGAGATCATATGACATAGTTTTTTATATATTTTTAAAAAAAATTTTTCTTTTGGTAGATAAACAAGAACAAATTAGATCAACTGCACATGAGAAGTTAGGAAATGTTTTGAGGATTTTGAGAGGGATTTTAGAGAAATATGCAGCTTTACAATCAACTGAGCTGCTTATGGCTGCTGGACAACTTATACAACAAGTTAAAGGTAATTTTTAATTTCTTTTTTTGTTATTTGAGATTGAAATCTTGAACTTTGGATGTATTCAATTGGGTGGCCATTTTGGTTTTAAAAGTGTCTTCTGGTGGTGGTAGGTGGAAAGTCCATGTTTTGTTTAGTGAATGTAAAATAGGAAAATTTTATATTTTTAGCATGGATTTTGATGGGAATTTAGTGTTGTGATGGTTTTCAAGGTAATTTTTAGAATTTTTTTTTAAAAATTTGTTTTTATTTGAATAAAAATTTTTATTTTAGTTTTTTATAAAAATTATTATTGTTAGATGATCTCATTGACCTTATAACCATAATAGAATGTATATAAATATTTAAAAATTAAATTTACTAGTAATTCCACACAATTTGGTTCATAAAAATGTCATTTGAGTTGAAATGACATTTTTATGATATTTTTACTCACTTGAATTTTTATTTTAAATTTTTTAATGTATAAAAATAAAGTTATTATTCTTGTTATTTTTCTTTTTTATTAACTGTTTGATAGCACAGCTGTTTGGCTCTGTTTGGTTTTGTAAGTTGAGATGAAAATGAGTAAACTCAGCTGGACATAAAAGGGTGAAATGGGGTTCAAGGCAATTTAATGTTGAAAAATTTGTGAAATTTGAAGCTCTGTGAATTTAAAACTTTATTTTTTTTATATTATTGCTTTAATCTGAATATTTTTGTAATTTAAATCTTGGTTTTTAAAGGCTTAAATTAATTTTTTTTTTAAATATTTTTATATTTTGAAGGTTTTAATTTTGAAGATGAGAAAATCGACCCAACTGACTTCTTTGAGGCTATAGATCAACTTTCACTTTCCTTCTGCAGCAGGTGAGGTTTTATATTATCGAATATCATTAAATAAATATGCTAATTTCAATTAAATTTAAAAAAAAAATATTTTCACATATTTCATATAATTTGTCACTATAAAATCCACTGAAATGTCATTATAATATAAAAAAAATTTTAAAAATTTAAAAAAATTAGGGTTAAGTTAGGGTGTGGTGTTGAATGATTCAGTTGTCTAATTCTTGTGTGGGTGGAGCTTAGTCATGTAAGTTTTATGAAAAGTTACTTTAGTAAACTTTTGATGGCTGGTGTGTGTGGATCTTGGTTCTCATCAATAAATCCTTTAAATTCACTTAAAAATGCAATTAATAGGTAAGAAAAAATTAAAAATTAGCATAAATATTTAATTACTTTTCCCTATAAATTTTTATCAGCAAATAAGATAAAAAAACAAATTGCATTAACCCATTTACAACAATAATATTTTTTTCCTTTCAAACAGAGTCTCCGAATATCTCATGGGGGACTTGGATACATCATCATCAGTTCATCCAGCTGTTAGATCCAAAGTAAGACAATAAAATATATTTTTATTTATTATTTTATTTTTATTTTGCAAATTTCAGCGAGTTCAATGCTATTATAATGTTATTCAAATGCTCAAGAACACTTTTTGAATTAGCAAATAAGACAAATATATCATTTTCATATGTCAATCATTTTTATTTAAATTTTTTTTTAATTCAGTGGTGATGTAAATTGTTATGTTGTGTAATTTTGACCTCGAATACTGAATTTTATGTGAAAAAAAAATTTAAAATTATAGTAATTGATGTGAATGTTGAAAATGTACTCTTAATAAGGTCTTATTTTTGGTTTTTGAATTTTTTTGAGTTTTTTTTTATTCAAGGATGATGAGATGCAAATGAATAAATTTATTGAATTTAGGTTGATTTTGTAAATTTTTTTTTTTTAGTCTTGTGAGGTGTTGCAGGATGAAAAGGAGAAGAATTTTGCCAAATATCCAGGTAGAATTTAGTTTTAATTGGAAATTTATAAATAATAATAAAAGGTAATTTTTGTTAACAGATGTGTTGAGCTGTGAGCAGATAGACGAGGCTTTGATGCGTGTTGAGCAAGAACAAGGAGTTAATGTTGCTTTGCAGCGAGCCAAAGTTTGGGCCAAATATACCAAAGACATTGTTACTTGTGTTGAAAAAAGATGCGCATTGGGTAAAAAATGTTTTTGATTTTTTTAAATATTAATTAATTTTTAATTTTTTTTTTATTTTTAGAATTGGAACATTGTCGAAGTATTGCCAAATTGGCGCAAACCATGAAAACTGTTTTGAAAGAAGAGGTGAAATTTTGGATTTTGAATTTTTTTGAATTTTTACAATTTTGAATTTTGAATTTTGAATGTTTTCAATTTTGAATTTTGAATCTTTCCAATTTTGAATTTTGAATCTTTCCAATTTTGAATTTTGAATCTTTCCAATTTTGAAATTTTGCAATTTTGAATTTTGAATTCTTTTGAATTCTTTCAATTTTGGAATTTTCAATTTTTTCCAATTTTGGAATTTTCAATTTTTTCCAATTTTGGAATTTTCAATTTTTTCCAATTTTAGAATTTTCAATTTTTTCCAATTTTGGAATTTTCAATTTTTCCCAATTTTGGAATTTTCAATTTTTTCCAATTTTGGAGTTTTCAATTTTTCTGTTTTTGGAATTTTTCCAATTTTTCCGATTTTGGAATTTCCAATTTTTCCAATTTTTTCCAATTTTCGAATTTTATATTTTAAGAATTTTTTTCAATTTATTAAAATTTATTTTGATTTCTTAGAGTTTTCTGCCATTTCAATCCATATATTGCCTGGCACTCGACCAAGACAGCGACAATGCCAATTTAATGCAGGCCACTTGCAGTTTATTACAAGGCCATAAATTTATAGAAGTAATTTTCCAAAATAACTAATCCAATTTAATTCAAAATTCTAATTCAATTAACTCAAACCCCAGCCATTAATCGCCCGGCGTAACGAACACGAAAAAGTACGTAAACAACTCAAAGAAACCTGGCAAAGAGAAATGAAAAAAATGGTAAAAAAAACTTAAAAAACAAAAAAACAAAAAACTAAAAACTCACATATAAATGAAATCCCAGCAAGACGCAATCAACAATCTACGTAAAGCACGAACAATTTACATCCAACGTCAACTGGAATACGAAAAAGCAAAAGACCTCGTCCAAAGAGCAGAACTGTCGGAAACCCTAGACCCGAGCAAAATAGACAAAAAGAAAAAATGGGAAGAAGAAGTAATGCAAAAGGTATAATTTAAGCACAAATTACACTTAATCAACAATAATTAATCCAATTAACCTTCGCAGGCAGCCGAAGCGGACACAACCTACAAATCATGCGTCGTCGAAGCGAACGAAAAACATCAAAACATGCAAAAACTTAAAGTAAAAACAAAAGAAAAATTCCAAAAAATTTTAAAAATTCCAAAAAAAATTCCAAAAAAAATTTTTTGGAAATTTTTCAAATTCCAAAAAATAATTTCTTTAATTCCAAAAACTAATTTTCAAATTTTTTTCCAGTCCGAAATATTAAAACAAATCAGGGAATTGATATTACAATGCGACCAAACAATGAAAGCAGCAACAGTCAGTTACTTCCAATTGCTTCACACGGTCGTCGCCCCATCCCCGGTCCAATACCAGACGTTATGCGAGAACAGTCGTCTCTACGAACCCGGCACTCAATACATGGAATTCGTCAAACGATTGCAAATCCCGACAGAAAATCCCGTCTTCGAGCCACCACCGTTCGCTTTCGAGCCGTACGTTCCGACCGACAGCAGATTGAACGACAGGAGATCAAACAGCGGTCTCGAAGGGTCAGAGGAGTCGTTGACATTGTCTTCGGGTGCATCTCACAGCTCGGAACAGGGCAAAAGTCGCAAAAATTGGTGTCCCGTCAGCGATAGCGACAGTGTTGGGAGTAATCAAAGCAATAAATCGCTCGATACTTCACCCTACGGAAGCCCGCGGATACCAATTCGACGTTTGGATAGCATCAATGACGAGTTGATCGAAGATGACGTTGGTAATTTCGAAAATTTAAATTTTTTTTATTTTTTAATTTTTTAAAATTTAATTTTTAGATTCGGCTGAAGTTCGGGGATTCTCGAAAGCGGCCATAACTCACACTTTCCGCAAATTGAGGACTTCGGCGCGGTGTCGTGAATGCGATACTTACGTGTATTTTCAAGGATTGGATTGCATCGAGGTTTTCTTCAAATGACCTTATATGGTCGTCGGTGGCCATTTTTATTTTTTTTTTTGTTTTTTTTTAGTGTGGTTTGGCGTGTCATAAGAAATGCGTGGCAACTTTGGCTTTGCAGTGCGGGCATAAACGAATGAAACCGAAATTGACGACTTTCGGTGTCGATTTGAGTGTTCATTTGATCGAAACGAATTGCGAAGTGCCGCATTTGGTCACGAGGTGCATCGACGAGATTGAGAAACGTGGATCTTATATTAAAGTAGAAGTGATTTGTTTAGTTTGTTGTGTGTAATTGATGATTTTTGTTGTTATTATTAGGGAATTTATCGGGTGTCGGGAGTGAAGTCGAAAGTTGAAAAACTTTGTCAGAGTTTCGAAAACGGTGTCGAATTGGTCGATTTGAGCGATATTCATCCGAACGTCATAGCTAACGTGCTCAAATTGTATTTAAGGCAACTTCCGGAACCGTTGTTGACGTATAATTTGTATTCCAGTTTCGTACAACTCGCTCAGGTAAACAAAATAAAGTCACGCAACCCTTAACCACATAGTGTCCATAGACACGGTTGCGTGACTTTTTCGATGATGCGTTATACAAAGTGTGAATAAAGTCACGCAACCCTTAACCACGTAGTCCCCATAGACACGGTTGCGTGACTTTTTCAAAGCGAAAAATCTCTTTCCAGAAATACGGGAACCGCGAGACGGATTTACCGGACGTGGAAACAACGGAAAACCTCGCCGCCATCTTAACCAAACTTCCGGCAACCCACCACGCGTGTCTTACGGCCATCATAAGACACTTGAAACGCATTTCGCTCCTCTCGGAAACCAACAATATGCCAGCCAGGAATCTCAGCATCGTTTTCGGCCCGACATTACTGCGCACGAGCGAAGGAAGTGCATCGTTGAGTTCGTTGGTCGACACCGTCTACCAGACTCGGGCCATCGAAATGCTCATCCTCAACTCGGATCAACTGTTCGGCACCGATCCGCATCGACCCGAATTGGAACCGATCGAAGACGACAAAACGGACCCGGAAACACATTCGTCATCGACCATTCCACTAAAACACGACGAAGACGCAAGTTCGGTGCACAGTTTCGACGTGACGGACGGCGAAGGCGACGCGCCGCTTCCCCCGCCGCGACGCAATCCCAGCCACACCCGCATCAATCGCGATTCGCCCGTTCGTGATTCGCCCACTCGCGATTCGCCCACTCGCGGTTCCCCCGAATGCAACGGCGATCGTTTTGCCGAGAAAATCGTCATCCACGTCGAAGGCGACCGTGCGGGACCGGTCGCGGCACCCAGGACATTGGTCCCGAGCGATTTCCAGAAGGAAGACGTACCGTACGTCGACGAATCTCCGCCCGAAGCCAGTTTCATAACGGAAAACAAGGATCGGCCCGTACCCAGTCCGCGGTACAGTCGGATCGTACCGTGCGCGGTCGCGATACCCGTCACCGTCACGCCCAGTTCGGACGAAACGTCGCCGTTGCCACCAGATGGGGTTCATCCGTCACCCGTATCGAGCATTCCTTCCACCACTTCGTCTATGGACGAACGTAATTTTAGAAAAACCTCGTTATAACGAACTCGTTGGAAATTGCCATAGTGGAGTTCGTTGTAACGAGGTTTTCAATGTTTATTTTCGGATTTTTTTTTTTTTATTAAATTTTTTTTTTTTTTTAGTTGATGTTTTGGGGATAACTTGCACGAGTTCTTCGCCGACATTGAGCGAATACATGTCGCCGTATCTGTCGCAGATGCGTTTGGGACCGGTGATGGCGTATTCGCGGTCGACGAATTACGACGATCCGACAAAGAAAGGCCATTCCAGATGCATCAGTGCCGATACCGATATTAAATTGACGGCCAGCGAGTTGGGGTCGAGGAACAGTTTGCTTCGTGCGGCCACGCGATATCAAAGACATTCGCCGGCATATTCGACCGCATCGACCAAATCGTCGTCGGATTATTCGTCTTCGCCGTTGCCCGACGACACCGTCAACACGGTCAAGACTAGGGTCAGTCATTCGCTATCGCCACCTTTGCATCGGGTGTCCAGCGATAGTAACGTGTTCGCCAAAACCGACGATGACGTCACCAATCAACGGCCGCCAAGATTCGTTTGAGTGTGCGAGGAGAAAGTCACGCAACCCTTAACACGTAGTTTACGTAGGATGGGTTGCGTGACTTTTCTCGGATTCATCAATCGACCTGGGAAATTCGTTCGAGGTGAAAGTCACGCAACCCTTAACACCCAGTTCACATAGAATGGGTTGCGTGACTTATTTTTCATTCGGGTTATCGCGATAGAAAGTCACGCAACCCTTAACACGCAGTTTACCTAGGATGGGTTGCACGAGTTTTCTCGGATTTACCAATCGACCTCGGAAATTTGTTTGAGGTGAAAGTCACGCAACCCTTAACACGTAGTTTACATAGGATGGGTTGCGTGACTTTTTTCGATATGGGGTTTGATCGAAAACCTATTTTGTGGTGATTTAGGGTTCGTTTTTTCGACCAATCACGATACGGTGTATATTGACCAATCAAAATTTTTTATAAATTTTTTTTTTTTTTGCTCAAAATTCGATTTTTGTGCCAAATTAATTGAATCGATCGTATTATCGCTAGTCCTGCATTTTTATAACGGAAGGAAAGAATTTTTTTTTTAATTTAAAAAAAAATGTAGAAAAAGAAAAACAATTTTTGGAAAATATTTCAAATAAAAAGACTTTTTTCACAGTTCACTCGTGTCACCGCTCGCACCAAAGAAAAACTAAAAACTCCGTTCCACCATTTTGCATTCTTTCAATAATTAAAAATATTGAATATCACGAATATTATACATATGTATATATTAAAATAAAATAAAATAAATAAATATATAATTATTTACAATTTTTTTCGAAATCAGACATTTTCATCACGCCACCTACCGACAAAACTGAAATTTACCAAAACCTTAAAATAAACAAAATAATTAATTATCGATTAATAATATAATAAAAAAAATTATATAAAACAAAATTTAATTATTTAAACACGAAAAAACCGTTAAAAAAACAAATTTAAATTTATCCTTTTCACAACCAAAAAACCAGAAATGATGACGTCACGGACCTAAAAATCGCATTAAATTTAATTTAATTTAATAGTAAATCTACTTCTGTAGTAAATATATTAGAAGATTCCTTAAGATACGATATTTCGTGTTTATAAAATCTAAAAATAAAAATTATAGAATTTCCTTTCGACGCCCATATTTAATGTTTATTGCCATGACAACCGTGACTCACCGAAACTGGTAACTTTAACCGGCCGCACTCAAAACACACCCTTCATTCACTATTGGTAAGTCGATTAATTATTTCCTCAATTTATTCCGAATTATGTAAAATTTAATGGTTAAAAAATTGATTAAATTATAAAATAATAATTAATAAAATAGAAAAATAATGGCGCGTGTGTTATTTGACGGTTACGCGTCGTCAAGGCGAAATAATTGATTTTAAAACTACTTTGACCTAATTTGTTGTTGACTCGTGTTTTTATAGTTAAATATCTAACCACAAATTACAAATACTTTATTCAGCAGTTCCATGTTCCGTCCGCAGTCCGCTAATACACGAAACGAGAAAATGTTGCGTGAAAAATCGTTGCGTCAACTCGAAACCACAACCGAACCTATGGAGAAATTGAGATTATTGTGTTTAACTCGAGGATCAGGTGGGATTATCTCGTTAGGACGGTAATTTTAGTTATTTTAATCATATTTTGTTATAATTTTAATTTTTTTTTTAATAAATTAAATAAATTCCAACGGTTTGTATTTTGAAATTCCGCCGCGCGGTGGCGCCACTTGGAATTTGCGTTTAAAATTTATTATTTAAATGAATTAATTATATTTATTTATACAATGACTCATTTCCTGCTTGCATAATTTTTTATGACGTAATTAAATACATTTTTTTATTTTATGGATCGTTAATTTTCAATTGAATTTTTTTTTTAATTTTTTTAATTTTTTTAATTTTTTTTATTTTTTTTTAAAGTGAATTTCGTCGAATGGACGACGATGGAAATAAACAAGTAAATTGGGACGAATTTCAAAATGGAATTTACGAATTTGGTTTTAAAAAAACGGAATTAAATCCCGAAGAAGTGAAAGAATTATTCGATCGTTTCGATCGCGATAAAAGTGGATCGGTCAGCGTGAACGAATTTTTACGCGGGGTTCGGGTATCTAAAAATTCAAATTTTATTTAAATATTAAAATTTTTAAATATTTTTTTTTATAATTTCACAGCCACCATTACCAGAATCGAGATTAAAATTAATCGAACAAGCATTTAAAAAAATGGATAAAAATGGCGACGGTTTCGTAACAATCGACGATTTAAAAGGAATTTACAGCGTTAAATGTCACCCGCAATTCATGAATGGCGAAAAAACCGAAGAACAAATTTTTAAAAAATTTCTGGCCAATTTTGAGAACGGAATTGCTAAAGATGGAATTGTAAATTTAAAATTATTTAAATTTTTTAAATTTTTTTAATTTTTTTAATTTAAAAAAATTTTTTTTTTTATTTTTAGGTGACCAAAGATGAATTTTTGGATTATTACGTTGGTGTGAGTGCATCGATCGATCTCGATTCGTATTTTGATTTAATGATGAGATATTGTTGGAAATTGTAGATTATTTTAATTGTTTATTTTGGCTAAATACTCGACGTACTTAAATAAATGCTTTTTTAGATTTTTTTAATTTCTATTTTTATTAGTTACAAAATGTTTTTAGTTTTATCACTATGTAATTAAAGCGAAATAAAGTTATTTATCACATTATTTAATTATTTATTTATTGAATAATTAATTTTTAAGATAAATTAAGTTTCCAATTTCGCCAAACGATGGCGCTGTTTATTTGCATCTAAACCCTGCGCGACTCTTTATTTAATAAAAATTATTTAAAAATTAAAAAAATAATAAAAACTAAATTATTTTTAAATTATCATTACAAAAAACAATTAAAACCCTTAAAAACAATTTAATTAACATAAAAAAAGCATAAATAAATAAAAAAAATTAAAAACTACACGAAACAGCGCCCCCTGTGAACAATGAGTAAAAATGGCAAGTAAATGTGATGGCGACGATTCTTCTTGATGCCTTGCGAGGAACTTTTGTGTGTTAGTGATGAAATGGGCGAATCGGACTCGGCGCCGGGTGGTGAACTGTACAAAAAGACAGACGGCGAATTCTATTCGGAACCATTAAACCACGTGAACTGCTTCGACCTGGACATCGACGAGGACGAGGAACCCATTAAATTCTACCAAGTCGAGTCCGATCAAGTGATTTATCAACGCCGAAGGAAAAAAGCCAAAATGATCGGCAAATATTTAATGGGCGATTTACTCGGCGAAGGATCGTACGGAAAAGTTAAAGAAGTACTCGATTCAGAAACACTTCGACGTTTGGCAGTTAAAATTTGTAAAAAACGTAAATTACGGCGGATACCGAACGGCGAACAAAACGTTCAAAGGTTTTTTAACAAAAAAATTTAAAAATTTAAAAAAAATTTAATTTTTTAAAATATTTTTTTTATTTAAAATAGAGAAATTCGATTATTGAAGAGGCTCAATCACAAGAACGTTATTCAGTTGGTTAATGTGATGACGAACGAAGAAAAACAGAAATTATACATTGTCATGGAGTATTGCGTCGGAGGGTTGCACGATTTATTAGAAAGTACACCCGATAAGAAATTTCCCATTTGGCAAGCGCATGGGTGCGTATTTAGAATACTAAAAGTATTGCGGATTGTTAAATTTTAATACTTTGTAATAGAAAATTGCAATACTTCAATACCGTATTGAAATACGAATACTTCAATACCGTATTGAAAAATACAGTATTTTTGATATAAAAAGAAATACGAATACATCAATACTGTATTGAGGAATACGAATACTTCAATACCGTATTGAAAAATACAGTATTTTTATTATAAAAAGAAATACGTAACGGTCGATCGCTCGGTACAAAATAAGGGGAAAATGATCATTTAAAATATTTAATTTATTTTTCCTTTATTTTATACAACTAATTAAGTGTTTTTAAATAACAAACGACCGTTAAAAATTAAAAAAAAAATTTTTTAATTAAAATTAAATTTGGAAATTTGTCGATCCGCATTTTTTTTTTGTTTATAAAATTATAAATAATTAAAAATATTTTTTTTAGGTATTTTTGTCAATTAATAGACGGTTTGGAATATTTGCACAGTCAGGGAATTATTCACAAAGATATAAAACCTGGTAATTTGTTACTCACAACGGATGGGACTCTTAAAATATCCGATTTAGGAGTTGCTGAGGTGCCCGTGCGAGTAAATATTGTTTCGACATTGAAATATTATTTATAACATTTCTTTTTCCCATTTTATAAGGCGTTGGATCATTTCGCCGAGGACGATACTTGTCAAACTAGTCAGGGTTCGCCCGCTTTTCAAGCACCCGAAATCGCCAATGGCTTGTATTCATTCTCAGGTTTCAAGATCGACGTTTGGTCGTCCGGTGTTACGCTGTACGTCTTTTTTTCGTATTTTTAAACACTTAATTGCTTTGTTTTAACACTTAATGAGGATGGTTTCTCTCATCGAGTTTAAAAAGGATGTTTAAATTATTATTTTAATTGGTCTGTCGATAGTTGCCACTCGACTATAGGCAGGCTGGTACTTTTAATGAGTTAAAATTGTTTTATTTTTTTTTTAGGTACAATATAACGACGGGGAAATATCCTTTCGAAGGTGAAAGTATTTTTAAATTGTTTGAAAATATTGGGAAAGGTGAATTTAGTATACCAGAAGAGATCGACGCGTTGTTGGAAGGTTTATTAAAAGGTTTTGCATTTTTTTAAAAAAAATTTTGTTTTTTATTTAATTAATTTTATTTTTTTTATTTTAAGGGATGCTTGAAAAGGAATCGAATAATAGGTTTAGTTTGCAACAAGTTCGGCATCACGAGTAAATTAAATTTTTTAATTTTTTGTTTTTTATTTTTTTAATTTTTTTTTTGTATTTTAAAGTTGGGTGAAGAAAAAACACTCGAAAAACCTCGAATACGTGTCGATTCCACCGAGTCCCAGCGGTGACGAGTACAGAAGTATGTCTGTGATTCCTTATTTGGATAATCTTCACTATGGATTTTACGAATCGAGTGAAGAATTCATCACAGAACGACAATTGAATGGTTAGAAATCTCTAAAAACCAATTTGAAAAATTCGATTTTTTATTTTTTAAAATTTAAAACAAAAATTGTTTTTATTTTAATTCAAATTTCAAAAAATAAATTCTCATTTTTTTTTATTGTTTTTTGTTTTATTTATTTATTTTAGACCAACTTCTACTGGACGCGAATGCAAACAACACGACCGAACGTGAAAAATCATCACCGAATATCGACAAGAAACAGAAAAAATCAACGAGTTGCATGAATGTGCGCAAACTCAGCACGTGTAAACAATCGTGAAACAAAAAAATTCAACATTTAATTGTCACTTTTTGTTTTTTTTTCTTTTTTTTCAAATGGAAAGTTTTTTTTGAAATGAGAAATTTTTTTGTTTTTTTGTTTCTTTTTATGCTCGATTTTTGGCTATCGAAGCATTAAAAAAAATTAATTTTTTTATTTTTTGACAAATATATTTGTACGGTGCTAATGTAGTTGATTGTTATTCGAAACGACTTTTTTTTTAAAAAAAAGTCGCAAAGTTGTGATTGAAATCGTGATTAGAATTTTTGTTTTTAAGGAAAATAATAATATTTTTGTCAAATTTATTTTATTATTTTGTTTTTTCTCTTTTATTGTCTGTAATCTTTGACGTAAGAAAAAAGAAAATGAAAAAATATAAATATGTATGATAAATATTTATTTTACTTTTATTTAATTAACATAGTTACATCGAGGTTGATTAAATCGTTAATAGATGGCGTTGATTCGAAATCGCAGCAGTGGCGACATCTGTTGAGTAATAAGGTAATTTTATTAAAATATACTTACTTTAATCGGTTTAGCTGAATGTCGAAACGACTGCGGAGATTATTCGAACTAAGAACTCAACCGATCGGTTACGAAGGATCACATTCGAGGAAGAAAAACAAAGCCCTTTTATCATCGAATTAAGTGGATAATTAATAAAATGAAACGTTGTAAAATATAGAGGAGGCGATAGAAAATTTCAGAAAATACGAGAAATAAACAGTTTTAAAAGAATTTAAACACCTGCGTACCTTTATTTTTAAATAATAAAGCGATTCCTAATCAGAAAACCCATCATTCTTTAATCGTTTACAAGTTGTTTCTATTTTTTAAACATTTTTATTAATGTGCGCATGCGCAGAAATGCCATCTTGAAAAAGTTTGTAGCCGCGGTGAAAGAAACAAACCTCGAATTAGTACAAATCGCAATGATAATTCATTGCAAAAGAAACGACTAAAAATTCAAAACCGATTCAAAATTATTTTTTAATTTTTTAAAAATATTTCTGTATTGACCAAGAAAAAGTCGAAAAAAAATTATTTACGCTTAGATAATAGAATCCAGACATATCGAATCAGTTTGGTATTTTTTTCCAGTAAAAATAAGGGACAAATGTAAAAAAAATTAAAATTGCTCATTTTATTTTTATTTTCCATCGTTTTCGAATAGTTGTTTTTGTTCGTTTTCTTTCAGATTTGCTACGAAGCTTCTCATTGGCCAACAACGAACGCGGGAATTCA
>JAQFZU010000964.1:0-17107 GCA_034696185.1 Henia vesuviana | reverse complement strand
TTCATTTTTTTCGATTTAAACTTAGGTATTTCATTAGATTTGAAAAAATGTCGAGTGATCTCTGATTCGGTTTAAAAGTGTCCGCTTTAATCTTAACGTCTAATCTTATTCAGAAACGAGAGTGTAGATCAATAGCACACCTTAAGTGAATTAAGCCACTACAGTTCCAAAATAGAATAGGGAATGGAGAGGAAATGGGGGAGACAAGAAAAAATTGCGAGGGTAAAGTAAGCAGAAAATACCCGAATGATTAAATAATTTTACTGTTTTATGTGTTTTGCGCCGAGTTATTCCTTTGGGCGTAATAAAAGAAAAAATTCATTCACTTTATTACGAGATACAGTAGAAGGGAAATATTTGAATAATAATTATAAGAGTAAATGTAATTCCGTGAAGATCATAAAAATAAACTTTGACCATCGTAAAAGATTATTAACAAAGCAGATGCTGAAATAAATTATTCATCAGTTGTGATATTCTCAAGTTTTCAAACAACTGCTTGTTTTGCATTACTTTCAAGTTTTCCATAACATTTAATGTATACGCACGATTTTTATTTATTCAACGTAAGGGCAAATATTTTATAACATCGTTTTAACAGCATTGCTTTTATTCACTGAATACAAGCATTGCAAACTAGAGCTTTCGGAACATCATCTTTTGGGTTGAAATGGCATCATAAATGTTATCATGGAGCGAAATTACCTGACAATTTTGCCATTAATAAAATGGAATTAAAGACACATATCAATTTTCACGCAAATTACTCGCTTATCACTAGAATTAGCATCCTCTCGACTTTGAAAAGAATGGGAAAAATAAAAAAAAAAAACTTTTAATCCGATATTAATTTTTAGTTAAAAAAAGAAAATTCTCCGCCTTGGTTTCGGCTTCACCGCAATGCCGTCAATATCATAGTCGCACGTGGGAATAAATAAACGCAGCAAATGACGTCAGAGCGCTTGTCTTTTACAGGGAAATCACTATAAATATGATAAAACAAGCATTAGTAATGGTAATGTGCTGCGAACCGTTTACGTCACAACCATCAAAAACGATTTTGATTTTTTTTTTAAGTCGTTCATTTTTCGCAGGTATCGTTTTATTTCAATGAAACATTCTAAAGCAACCATAATATTTTATGTTTTAAAAATACACGTCATCGACTGGCGTCACCTTTCTCCCATACGCGCCAACCACTAAATTGCAAAAGAGCATCAAATCCCTCGATCTCAGGTGTTATTAGAAGCGTCCTCGCATCTTTTGTGCAACGTCAGGTAAAAGTACAAAGCCTTGAAAGTCGATTCGCAAGAGCAAAGGAGTGAAAGAATCGAATGACACCTCATTTTCACCTCAACTAACTAACGTTGATATTGGAAACAGACAGGAAAAGTTGAAACGTCGTTTCCGTTTTCTTTTAATCTCATCGGTGACGTAATTGATTCTTTTCAATACACCATCCATTTACTTTTCACGTTGCATCTTAGCTTGTCACGAGAATTCCCTCGAGGATGACATGAGACGCATCTTTCAGCACGCACAATTCGCCCTCCCTTTCTCTGTTTCTCGCCTCAGCTCAGCTCGAGGGTAACTTAAGTGACATTCGCTCGGGTCCTCACGTGCCACTACCTGTTATCACCTGTTTCACGCCGGTGACAACATTGGCGCAGATTTGCTTTAGGTTATAACGACGTTTGCTTTTCCCTCATGAATTGCAGGCCGAGCCATTTTGTGGCCAACTTGGTTCCTAACCACACGTGTCAAAACTGAGACGCGACGTAATTACGATCTTAATCAAAATTCGTTTCGTTGTCCGCTTAGCGTCGTCTACACCGTGGGTAGGTCAATCCTCGCACACTAATAATAAAAAGGAAATAAAAAGAAAAATATTTTCTTCGACATTAAAACTCTTAATTGAAATACGCCATCGAACACAACGTTTATAGCTTAGCTCTGCGAAAGACTCGATTTTTTTTATAACATCTTGGACATTTATACGATGATGAATAAACATTTTGTGTCGCGTAGCATCCCACATCCACAGTGCAATCATAAAAGTGAAATAGTAACGATGACAAAAATCGGCTTTGGCAATCAGATTATAGGCGCAATTAGAAAATGCTGAATTGCATTTTTTTTTATTTGTTTGCAGCATCAAGATTAACGAGTGAAATAACTTGTATTACGAAGTCACCTTTAATTCGAGCCGCAGTTCATTTCGTTTTAATGCCAGAGGTTACACGTAGAACTTAGTTGTTATTGCGGAATTTGAACGGCTCGTCGTAAAATTAGTCGATTGCTAAGAAATTTCGGCCGTCTTTCATACTTGCCAACGTCTCATTAATGTTCTCTATCGTTTGTCA
Source organism: Henia vesuviana (assembly GCA_034696185.1). Classification (NCBI taxonomy): domain Eukaryota; kingdom Metazoa; phylum Arthropoda; class Chilopoda; order Geophilomorpha; family Dignathodontidae; genus Henia; species Henia vesuviana. The sequence goes on along the minus strand of JAQFZU010000964.1, from coordinate 14,744 downwards.
ATTTTACATTAAATTGATTTTTTTCCCTTTCTGCATTATGTCATTACGAAGTTGAAACGAAATTTATATTTTTTTTTTATTTAACGGTTGAAAAAAAAATCTATGAGAAGAAAGAGGAAAAAACAGTTGAATTCAATTTATGTGGAATTAAAGAGGAGATTCAAGTGCAAAACAACACGCATTAAATGCGTTCCACTTTATACACCTGCACCATTTTGCAGCATTAGGCAGGGGATTAATTAAGAGGAAAAGGTAAAATTTATACGAGCCATGTTTTAAACTACTCATCTACTAAGACTAATCAACTCGAGTCCCAAGTGGAGATTCCCTGCAGGACCAGTTTCTAATTCCAATTGGCTTCCTACCGAGAGATGACCTCGAACCTGATTCCACAGCAACACAGTTCATCATTTATTTCTCGCCACTTTCATGTTTACTTTTTTTCATTTCGCGTTAGTGCCTTAAAGTGATTTCAAAACTGATAATTGTTTATCTCAGAGCGAGTCAATTTAGTGTACGAAGCTTCAAAGATTAATCAATGGCGAATTTCAAGCTAAAGGTGATGAAACAACAGCAACATCGTTTCACACCCGATTCTAATAAAAAAAAAAAGAGTAATTATTACGATTCTGTTTATTTCGAATTTTGTCAAGTATTTCGACAATTTTTTAACTCGAATTTGTTTAAACGATGCTGATTCGGTGAAATGATAAAAATCAGTAATTATTTAGAACTGGAATTTATTATTACATTTATTTATTACAGTAAAATTCATTATCGATATTACAATATTCAAATGCTTAATTTACAGACATTAATAAGAAAGAGCGGTTGACCCCCGTGATAAAATTCTTTGTGCGTTTTTCATCGATTCCTTTTTGCACACATTTAATATTTTATATAAACGCCGACTTATTTTTACAATTTACAAAAAATATATAATAAAAGTAAAAGAAAAAAAAACGAAATGGATTTAAATTCGTGATTGTAATGTGATATATAAAATAACTGTAATAAAAAAAACGAAATTACACACAATTATTTCATTAACTCGCCACAAAACTGTTTTTTTTTTTTTTTAAAGTTTCTTTTAAAAGATAAATTCTAAACACGAAAAAATTTGAGTTGAATGGAAGACATCAAATGATTTTTGTTTTAAAAATTTAAACATGACTTAAATACAAAATAAAATTAAAAAAAATAAAACAATAAGGAATACCTAAGCAAAAAAAAAAAAAAAAATTTAAAAATGTTACAGCCGAAGGGAGGAAAAAAAGGCACCACAAACAAGTACCTGATTAATTCATCAATTAATAATTCATTATTATAATCATTCCCTTTAATTATGTACATCAATTGGAAAAAAAGAACTATACTTCTGTGGAACCCTTGAGTCTCGATTTGCCTCTTCTTCTTGCCAGTTCACTCGCACACACTGGTTCCAAGTTGGGCGCTGCTGGATAGTTATTGATAGCCCGATACGTGGCTGCCATAGCACCCTGCAAATCAATAAAACATATGTGAGATGTCGTAGTACTTTCGAACGTCTAATAACTAAATTTAATCAGTTAAAAGATTTTTTTTTAAATTATATAAGAATTCAAACTAATAATTACAAAAGAAAAAAAAAATCGCAATTAATTTCCAATTTCGTAAATGAATTTTCCCATCTACAATTTCTATTATTAGAAATTTTTCATTGTGTTGGTTTAATTGCAGAGAGATATTCGATTGCAAAGTGGTAATAAAAGAAGAAAATGAGATGAAGTCTCTGCTCCCACTCTATACCTTGATCTGATGCGGATCTTGCGAGGTGAAAGAAAGCGCTTTCGTAGGCAGTTGCATTTTATTGGCGATCCAGGGATGGACGAGTATTTGGCTTGCCGTGATACGTTGGTGCGGATCAACGTGTAACATTTTACGAACCAAATCCTTTTTTTTTTAGAAAGAAAAGAAAAAAAAATTTATTTCAGATCCAATTTTTTTTGTTCGTAGAATGAATTACTTTAGCCTCGGCGGAAACCGAAGACCAATTTTCCGTGTTAAGAACCAGCTTTGGTTCTCCGATTCGAGCCAAAATGCTACATGGAGTGTCCATCGGTCCGTGGGCGAATGGAGTATTCCTGGAAATAATAATAATAAAGGGAATAAATAAATTTGAAATTTTATGGCCGTCGTTTGAAAGTCGAAAAGACTTTCATTTATTATTTTCAGGGACGTAAAACGAGATCGAATCAATTTTATTTTCATCTGATAAAGCGCGCTGTTCCGTTTATTCTAATGAAAACAGGTTGCTACTTGTATTAAGTTCATTGCCACCTGTAGAGAAAGCGAATCAATTATAAGCGAAGCATCGACGTCATCACCATCACATCACCATCATATCGTAAAACGCCCTACGCGCTCATGACAAACCTTAACTGATGCCAACTTCCTTTTAGTACTCAAAACCCATTAAGAACTCATTTCACACTTACGTAATAAATCAATTAAAAAAATATTCAGATTTAATGACTAAATTAGATTTCAAAAAAAAAAATGCGAGAAAAATATTAAATTAGAACGATAAAAATAAAAAAAATAATTTAAAAAAAAAAGAAATCGATGAGTAAAGTATGAAATTCAATTCAAAAAGAACAGAAAATAAAAAAAAAAATAATAATAAAAAGAAACAAGAGAGAAGCAACTCCAACATCAACACGACATAGTTGATATGAGCAAATGAAAAAGCCAATGCCGAGACAGAAAAAGAAAAAAAAATAAAATAAAAAAGAAGCAGTTAGTTTCTCCTGTTGCAGAAGAAAAACAAACACGTCTCTTAAAGCAGAGAGAGCCACACTTATTCGCGAACATCTTTTCTCAAATATCGATTCATTCAATGTTACCTGTTGCCTCATACTTCGCTTCCCATTAAGCAGAAACAAACAAAGTGTGAAACTTAATCCCGACACGTAACCAACGCACGCATTGATGATTAAAAAACATTGGAAAATTCAAATAACAAATGTATAAAGTTTCAATGGTCAAAAACATTTGATTCTCGAATTCGATCTTACAAAACTCTACGAACGTAACGAAACGATTATTAAGTAGCCACGATCGAGGTTTTACCGACTTGACATTTTGCATACAAAATGAAATTGAAAATCGGATAATTACTGACATTTCAATTCGTCTATAAAAAAAAAAAAAAAAAAATTTTCGAAATAAAAAACTCGTAGTAAAACGAGACGAGATTCCACAACTGCGTAGAAATTTAATCCCGAATTCGGCAAAAATAACAATGGAAAATTCGATAATGGTTGAAAGTAAATAAAAGTTTTATCGCACAGAAAAACTTTCTTTTATTTTTATTTTTTTTTATTCTTTGTCGCAGTTTCCATTCGTTACTGATGGCTACGACACGAGAATACAAATCGAGCATCCGACTTCGATCGAATAACCAATCAAAGGAAAAGAAAAATAGTGAAAGTTGGCAAGTCGCAAGTTACGTGTGCGAGTGAAGTTCGCACGTTACGTTTTCTATTCATTCATGGACCGTAAACAAACGAGAAATTGTTTTTAACATGCACTCGATGTAATATTACATAATTCAAGAGCGAGCGCCACTCGTATCTCTCGTGACGTGGGCTCCACAATGTGGTTAGCGAACCCTTCGCTTACTTGTGTAACCACTTTTCGTACTCTCACTAGAGGCAAGAAAAAGAGAGAAAAGGAAGACCTCTCGCGGATTGTTCACTCATGGATTATTCATGTTGCGGCGAGAGTTTCCATAATCAGCCTAATCCTAACATCAGCATCAACCTCTCTTCGACCGAGTTGGCAAGAAAATGCAAACTTGTTCTTTTTCCTGCGAAAACTCTCACTGTTACCTGCTATATTTAGAGAATTGAAATCGAACAAAAATAATTGGAATAAAAGAGTTAATAATTGGAGGAGAAAAGAACCATTGGAAGTCCCAGTTGCGCAGCAACGAGTAAGTCTCAAGTGGAATCAGCAAATTGGAAGTTTTGAAAAAAATTTTAGGGATATTAAATAGTGACTGAGCAACTAAATGCACAAATAATTATTAAAATCGAAATTTCTACTTATCCTATTAATTATATTAAAAAAACCTTTTTTTTAAATTGCTTTTAGCTAATTTATCCATTAGCTAAAAGTATTTGAAAAAAGTGGTTCGGGAAGTACATTGTTTTCGTAGTCGACAATTTTTCACGTTAAAAGACGCACAAATGAAATTTCCGTTTCGATTCCAGCGAAACTCCCTTCAGTCTAATCTCAGTCAATTACGGGGATGAGCAAAAATTCCTCGATGTCGTGTAAAAATAATATGGGGATCGTAAATCGAATGTTTGGCCCCGCCTACGTCTTGTTATTTGGCATCCATCCGATATTTGAATAATGGAGTAAACAAGATTCGAAATACCAAAGGTTTGCCACTACCACTTTTATGTGGAAATAACAAATCAGCAAGTGGAATTATCCATCATCCTGTCAATGAAGTCGAGTCAACAAACGTCTTAGAGGAAAGACACACGTCGTTAAATCTTATAATAACCCATCGGTGAATTAAATTGAAAAAGTACATTTTTTTTTCTAATTATTCCAATCCCAATTGTTTTTTTATATCCTTAAGAAATGTCATATTTCATTTAAAAAAAAAATTTATTCATTTAATTCTATTTCTTTTTGTTTATCCGACCATACTCGTTTCAATTTGCAATTAAGTCTTGTGGAAAAACAGAACTAATGGAAATTAATTTTTAAAAAAAATATGAAACTCCTTCTCTCATTAAGAATTTTCTCTTTAAAAAAAAAGAAGATAAAATCATAAAATAGAATAATAAAAAAAAAATCGATAAAAAAAATCTACAAATAAAATTACGCCTAAATAAATTTTGAAGACACAAAATGGAAAACATCTACCCGCCTTTAAAAAAAAAAATAACTCTGTGCATGAAATTTAATATTTTTTAATATTCTTTTATAGTTTCGTCGTAAAATAAACAAAATTAATATCGTAAAGTTTCCCCCGGTTTAAAATCACGAATAAAATATCAAATTTTTTACAATTCGAGAGACGCGATTTATTCACTGTTTATATTCTTAATCTTATTTGAAGATTGATAAACTAAAAAAAATTCTTTTCTCGCACTTTACGGTCATTCCTTAGCGCCCTCTTTGAATTCTCCATTCACTATTTGACTGGAGAATGACGTCAATTGTTAGAGGGGGGGGGGGGGAGGTGGTGGGAGAATGTTCAAACTGTGCGCAACCGCATTACAAACTGCTCACATTCTATTTTGAGAGCCACGACCATTCATGGGACAAGCCAATGCAGAGCCCCATTCATGACAAATCCCGCAAGAATACAGCGGAACGCGTCACTGCCAAAAAAAGAAAAAAAAAGTTCATTATTAAAACAAAAAAAAAAAAAACTTGGCGTCACGGAACAAGGACCAAAAATTGACAATAAAGAAACAAGAGTTAAAGAAGTGACGCATTTAAAAAAATCCAATCGATACAATGCGTAATGTTTTTGAATGAGAGAGAGAAAAATGGTCGGATCGAGATTAAACGGGATCGAAAAAAGGTCGAAATGTGGCCATTCGTCAGTCGCTATTTTCAATCGAAAAAAAAAAAAACCGAAAAATTTTTAACTTAATTTTAGGATTGATCCATTGCGAGGAAAGTGAATGACGATCATCAAACTTGTCTCGTCTCACGAGGGACACAAACTGCTGAGTGAGCGCATGCGCGCCAAGAAGGCATTAAGTGACACGTGGGTGGAAAACAAATTGTTAGTGTAGCGCCAAGAAATGAATAATGCACTGCCAGCGGGAATCCCTATAGGGGCATTGGGTTGCATCACGTAGGGGTCTCTCGGTCCACTTACACACGTAACAATAAAAATGTATAACGAGACATCTGCATATCGTGCGAAAAAAATTTTTTCCGTTTCTAAAAATAAAAACGAAATAAATTTGAAATTATTAACGAAAAATTTCGAGATTATAAAAAGGAAATTTTTCACTTTCCCCGCGTGCGCTTTTTACACAATTAAGAATTTTGTCAGTTTCCATTGCTCTTCTTCGTTGATTTACTGACTAGACCAAGACCCCTTTTCCCCGCACTCGTAAATGACTTTTTTCTATCAATGTGCGTGGGTTTAGAGCGAAAGGGTACGAAAAAAAAAAATTGAAAGAACAAAGACCACAATGGACACGAATCAAAATCATAAATCCCCAGTTAGGGTTGATGTCTTATTCCCCTTTCATTTTCTCGAGCAGACGAAAACACAAACACGGAACGAAAAAAAAAAAGAAAGGCGATGCGAATTCTCGATGGAATAAAGCAACAAACTCGGTCGAAGAGGATAACAACATCGCGATTCGTCACGACGAAACAAATGATAGTCATCACGTGATGTCAAGCGCATAAAAAAAAAAAATTCACGACTCGTGACAAATTAAAGCCGAAACTTTTACCCTTTAAATCTTTTTTTTTCTCTCGTGTATTTTATTCGCTCGGTTCTCCGAAGAGTAAACCGAGACATCTCGAGGGATGAAAGGGAAAGAAAAAAAAAAGTGGCGTGGAAAACCGCATGAATGGGAAGGAAAAATCAATAAAGTCCTAAACTTAGCCACAGGTAAAAATAATAAAGAGTTAATTGGTCCGAGCTGAACCTCGTAGAGGAAAATTTGATTTTTATCACAACCATTCACAGAAACAAGCTTATTAAAACGAAAATTAGTTGCGTGACGGGAAAAAGAAAAATAGTTTTATAAATAAAGGAAATTAATTACCGAGAAAAAAAAAATGTGTGTTGTTCGGGAATTTACACTTTGTTTGTTTGCACGGTTTAAGCCGTTGAATTGTGTATCGTTGGTTAACATTGTGTAAAACAAGAGTTGAAAGGTGGACGCGGTTTATGGTTCGAGGAGAAATTGCGAGCTCTTATCAGCTCGCGTGATACGTCATTAATTAAATCCTCTTGGCACATGCAAAACAAATTGGCAATAATCGGCTTGTATCGATTAAAAAAGCTCGGGTGCCAATTAAAGGCGTTACGAGTTAAACTGACGCTTCTGCTTTTCGCTCTTAATTGATCGTATTTTTGTCGTTACGTCTTCATCTGCAACGACGTTTTAAAAAGACGCAGCACTCGGAAACAAATTGCAATTTCTTTTCAAATTAAAATTTTCAAATCAATTAAAAAGTCGACAGTTGGATTTTACGAGTGTAGGATAAACATTAAATAGAGAAAAATTAATCACGTTTTCAAACACCTTTTTTTTTTAAAAAAAATATTCAAAGTAAATAAATCGAAATGGAATAAATCTGCGATAGATTCAAAATTATTTCCACGAGCGGCGATCGCGTTTGATTCGATCAAATGCCCAGGCGTTGCAATTTGATGCTTGCATTATCAGCGCGTTAACTGCAAAACGGCCTGGCACATCATTTCGCAAAGATATCAGTGCCGCCGTCTTTTGTTACGATCCGACAAACTGTTACCTTTGAGCCATGTATGTTTAATTCATTCTTATTTCTCTGATAACCATCCACGAACGTGGGATTATGTAAATTAAAAGCCAATTGCCTCGCGCGTTATTTAAGGATTTTTTTTCCTTACGTCAAAATCCAATTAATAAACGAAGAAAATTGTATTTACCCTGAGAGAAGAGTAAAAAGCAGTACGCCAAGGCTCCAAATGTCGCAAGCGGCATCGTAGCCCTGTTTTTTCAGCACCTCGGGAGCCACGAAATTGGCCGTGTAACAAGGAGTCATGAGAAGACCATTCTCCGCTCTAATTTGCTTGGCGAAACCGAAGTCGCAGATGCGGATTCCTTGAGGAGTGCCCGATCTGTCTACGTACAGAATGTTGGAAGGCTTCAAATCGCGATGGACGACCTGAAGTTGAAACGAAAAATTTTTTTTTTAAAATTAATTCGAATTAAGAAAATTTAATAATTCTAACTCCATTTTGGTGTAAATGCTGTACGGTCTGCACGATCGTGTGGATTATTTCGCTCGCTTCGCGCTCGGAGAAATATTTCTGACGTAAAATTTTGTCTAGTAATTCTCCACCGTGCATCAGTTCCATGACGAGATAAACGAATTTTTCGTCTTCGTAAACCTGAAAATAGGAAGAAGTTAGCGATCGATTGAAATCGATCGAATCGATGATGATTTACATCTCTGAGAGTGACGATGTTAGGATGGTGTCCGTATCGAAGCAATATTTCGATTTCTTCTTGGCAATCGCGTTTCGACTTGTCGATCACTTTGACTGCGTATTCGGCTCTGCTCATTTTGTGAATGCAGTGTTTGCACACCGAATACGAGCCCACGCCTATGTCGTGCCGTATTTCGTATTCGTCGGTGATGCAATTCGAGTTGACGCACTGCAATCTCTGCAAATAAAAAATAAATTCGAAATTTAAATTTTCAAAAACGAAAACCGTGAATGGACGGTTTTACCCGTGTCAGCATTTCGTTCTCGTGATTTTGCTTTTGTACTTTCTCGTCGATTAGGGATGGTGCTACGAAGCTAAAGCCCCGAAATAACTCGTGTGCGTTAGCACTTGGCGGGACACCCGGTGAGTCTTGAATTTTATTGTAAAAATTAATTTAAATTTCCGATAAAAAATTAAATTTTTAACAAAACCTTTCGGTGTTTTAGTCGTAAATTCCGCGTCGAAATAAAACGCGTCTTCGTCTCGACTGCACGCCGGTTTGAACGGTGGTTGAACTTCTTTACGCAGAAGCTTTTCCCAATCGATTGTAGCAAAAAACACTTGCTTTTTCACGTCTTCGATTGCATTTGGCCCCGTTCCTAATTATTCGGTTTAAAAAATTTAAAGTAATTAAATTGTTTCCAAATCGACAAACGCATTTCGCACACCTAAACGATTTATGGGATTCCGCTTAAATAATGCACGCAGCAAAAGCTGAGCTTCGGGGCTGAGAAACGGCGGCATTCCCAATTTAGCTCTGAACAAAAGAAAAACAAACAAGTCGTAAAAATTTTAAAATTTAATTATTAAACATTCGAATTACTTGAGAATTTGGTTCATCGTGTCCCTTCGATTAGCACCTTGGAATGGAAGAGTTCCAGTGAGCATTTCGTACTGCAATTAAATTATCATTACATAGGTACTTAATTAAAGGTATAATATCAGACATGTATTTAATTTACCATGAGAACACCAAACGACCACCAATCTGCAGCTGTTGTGTGCCCGCGACGATTTATTACCTCGGGAGCCATGTACTCGACAGTACCACAAAACGAATAAGCCTTTTTTTCCTCCAAAGCTTCTTTACTCAAACCGAAATCGGTGAGTTTGACATGTCCATCAGAATCCAATAAGATACTGTAAACAGGAAAAACGTTATTTATTTATTTAACTAAGCAATAAAGAATTTTTAAAAATACTTCTCGGGTTTCAAATCTCTGTAAATGATCCCCAAATTGTGAAGATGATCCAAGGCCAAGGCCAGCTCAGCCAAATAAAATTTGACGTCTTCCTCGGTGAACATCACCTATCGATCATTCGTTACATTAATATTAGTTTCGTGATTAAATTATTTTTCCATTTTTAACCTCTTTTGACAACCGGGTGAACAGATCACCGCCACGAAGGAAATCGAGAATCAAATAAAGTTTTCCTTCAGTCTGGAATGCTGTCGTAATACATTATAAAATCGTTAAAAAACATCATTAAAAATACATAATTTTTTTCCCGTTTACCATAATGCAATTTCACAATAAATGGATGAGTAACTTCCGCCAGAATGTCTCTTTCCATTTTAGTCCTCATTCTGTCTCTCACTGCAAAATGTAATTTCAATTTTTTAATTTTTTATTCCAAGGTTCGAATATTTCGGTAATTTCGGTAATTTCGAAAATTACCTTTAAGAGTAGCCTTTTTCAGTACTTTCATCGCATACAGTGTTCCGCTATCGTGACTAGTGTTTTTTCTCACCAAGAAAACCTGAAAAACAAAAAAGTTTCAAATAGAATTCTAGAAATGAAAATAGAAATGCGTCTTTAAACATTTAATAAATTCGGTCGAACTACACAAACAAAGCGAACTGTTTTGGTAACGGCAAACTTAAATCTTCCTCAAGGCTTTTAAATTTCCAACGGAATATTTGTTTGTTAGTTTTACATTCTATGAAAAATATTTTTCGAAAATCTACCTTTCCAAACGAACCCTGCCCAAGAACTTTGACCAACTCGAAATGACTGGAATCTGCTTTTTCATGTCCTTCTTTAGTCACGTTTGTTAACTCGATTTCGTGCGTCGTTCCATTGCAATTCGGATCGGTCTCGATATTCTCTTCGTTCTAAATTATTCGTTTATTTTAATAAAATAAAATCTCGACAAATTTAAAAAAAAAACAAAAAAAACATTCAACTAATTAAGCAATTTAAACAATTTTTTTTAATTTGTTAAAATTACTCACGTGACTGCATCATCCACTTACCTATAAAATGCAAACCTCACGAGGAATCGATACACATCAATTACAAAGTTGCACAACCCATCACAATCGTTAATTAGGCTGAGTGCATATTATCATCAACAAACTCTCGTATAACAGATCCCTCCCAAAGGTCCCACTAAAACACTTTTATGGCATTTTGTTTATTTTATATCAAATTGGCAAGTGCAAAAAAGTAAATAAAAATAAATAAATAAATAAAAAATTTAAAAAAAAACCCAAAACCATCTTCGTTTCAAAACTTTAATCAACCTAAATAATTACACTCGAAACAGACACCTGTCATTTTACACCTCCGAATGGATTTACACAGGTGTTTACGAGGTAGACTGACGCCATAAAAACTCTTTATTTATATTACCTGCAACACATCACCCCGGAAAACAACCTTCCAAAAAAAAAAAAAAAAAAAATTTCGACACGGGGAAAATTCAGTTAAAAGCGGCCATTATCATCCATAGTTGTTCGTGGCAACCGATAATGGCGGCAGAATTTTCCCACACGCGACCTTTTCTCTTTAAGTTTTTTTTAAGACGAGTGGGACTCGAAACAAACCGTTTACCAATTGTGCACGATTTAAAAATGCACCGTTAAGGATAAAAGAAAAGGGTTCGGCTACATTTTGCACGTGTTTCCTGTCAATCCCATCCGTTGTCGATCCCTTTGGGAATTTTTGCACAACATCCTGCATCCCTTCTCTTTCTGTCGCCCTCTCAAATTGTAACCATAGCAGCCAAATTAAAAACCCTCACCAACTGTTTTTATAGCAGTTGCCAATCGTTTACTCTCCACTGCTTTTTACGAGCAACTCGCAGCTTCTTGTTATTATTCGACGGTAACGCGCATCGCCGTCGGAAATAATAACAAGTAAATGAAAAATATTAGCAACCACAAACAGCACAAATAAAAATAATAACTATATCGTACCGGTATAAGCCTTTCGTTACTGGAAATATTCCTTTCTCGTGATTTCACTCGTTTTTTACGACCGTATTTGTTGATAACGCATTTTTCGCCGAACGTATTCAACGGATCCCAATAGCACGGTTCGCAGTGGCCCATGTTAAAGCGGTGGAATAAAGTTAGTGAACTCGATATTCTAATTTGTGAGCCAAGTTCAACACCCACATTGGCGCGTCTCCGCCCCAGTACAATATGCAACAAGTGGGGAAAATGTTAAGATCGAATCCGGTTCAAATGAGTCGTGGGGAAAATCCTTCTAGGAAATCGCTTGTTTTTTTTTTTGTTTTTTTTTACTGTCCCCGTCAGTTTTTACTTACTATCCGATCGAAAATAGTTAGAAATCTAGTACCGTATAATGCGTGCGGAATTAAATGGGAAAAGTTTTTGAAAATGAAATTAAAGATTTATTACACGAGCCATAACGGCAAGTTGTGCTGCGTGACGTCAAATAGAGCACGAATGACGCAAGTCTATTCACGTTCGAGGAAATCGGAATTGTTAAATAAATAATAAGTAAATATAAAAAAAAAATTAATAAAAAATATTTATCTTTATCTTTGATTTTTTTTTTTTTTTTTAGAGTTGGAAATCGATGCCCGCAAAAGGTGATTTTGGCAGTTTATATAATGCTGAGTTGAGTGAACCCGAATACAAACAGCAAGAGTTCGCTCGAAGAGTTAAAAGATAATTTTCATTGGCGGAAAAGCTCAATCATATCGTGTTGATAGCGTGAAAATTTTGCAATTTCAACCTCGGTTTGGTCGTTAAATGCAATTATACGTTGTGTATTTTTTTTTTTTTTAAATAAATAAAATTTTATTATTTTAAAAAAAAATAAAATTTTGTTATTTGCTTTTCTCGAGACCGGGAAACTGATATTAAGTTGACTGATTACAAAAGGAAATAATTCTATTAAAAGAAAGTTTTTTTTTTCTTCTTTTTCTATCGAAAATCAAACGGTCGCATTTGTGGACGAATAAAAAAAAAAAAACTTATATAAATCAAAGAGGTGTTTTTCTCTACAACCATTGATTAAAAATGATATTAAGGTTACCTTGGTTACCACATCTTTGATCTATCGGAGATTTTAATGAGGTTTCAAAACCTCAAAAAAATGTATACATAAATTTCCATCGATATTCATCAAATATAAACGCTCAAATAAAAATTTCATTTTAAATTATCACCGTATTTCATCATCGTAAAAAAAAAAAAAACCTCGATATTCACATTTAAATTTCTTTTTCTTTAAATTTAAAATACCCAAAAATAAAATTTCTGAATATTTAAAATTTAAAATATAACCAAATTACCTTTTTGACGTAATTAAAAATTCCCTTTCGATTTTTCGATTTCAGTTTGAACAAAGTGGGAAAAATCCAGCAAGTCGAGAAGGCAATTAGCGCTTCGTTCGACGACTTTAACCACAATTTTAACATTGCCCATCCAACAATCGAGACAAACGAGTGAAAAAAATCTCGGCTCAATGCCTCGAATCGCACAGTTAAATGCAAAATACGAAAAACTGATGCAACATGTTAAATCAGTTCGGGTCAAAGTTGCAGCCCCGAAAAAAAAATATAAATAAAAAAAAATAATAAATATCGACTTACCAGAAAGTGTAGTGTTTGCGTAGGAAATTGAAAAACATCTCTAACCGCAGTGAACCACAAATGGAAGAGACGAGATTTGGTTCTCGACTCAAATTGAGCTTCGAGCTCGTTCGATTTGAGTGGGAAAGCGAACGGCATTTAACACGTTCGTTTTTATTTTCCCTTTTTTGTTTTCTTTCAGTTTCCTGTTTGCCACAAACACACATATACATACACAACACACCTGCCCTATCGCACGCTGCGTGTGCTTTTAAGCGGTTTTCTAGTAGTTGCAGGTGTTTTACACAATAAAATGCACGAAAATAGAAAGAACGAGGTCGAATCCGACCTAGTGGAGCCAGCATATGTTTCCACCTCTGTCACACTGCCCTGATCCCTTTTACTCACCTGCCATAATTAATATTCAAAATTTGTTTGTTTTTCAGGTCAATTTCATCCAATCATCCCTCAAAATAATTTCAACCATTAAAATAATTTCAAAAACATTCTCCGTATGAAAAAAATCAACAGATGGTGTTAAGAATACATTGGCAAAAGACCAAAGTGCCATTGGACCATAATAAAAACATGTAAAAAAAATTTTTTTTTTTAATATTTATGTGTAAACATAAAAGAAAAAAATATCGAGTGCAAATTCCGCTCGAACATTCTTATCTAAAAAATAAATGAAAAATTGAACCGAGTTTCGCGCGCGGTTGTGTTTACGGCCAAATCGGGCACAAAGAGTTAATGGTCTTTTTTAAGGTTAGATTAGGAACGATTTAAAAAAAGAATTAGTGGATTTATTTTTTTTTTAAATCGTTCGATTAAAAAAGAATGAGGAAATTTAAACTCACTTCTGTACATGGTTCGTCTACCGCCATTTCTTCGGTACTCGAAGCCTAAAGAAACAGAAGAAAAGTGAGCGTCGAGGGATACCGAAAAGAAGCGAGTCGTTTTATTCAATTATAGTTACGCATTACTTATTTCCGCGAATACAATTTTTTTGGTTATGTAACTATTAGTGTTTTGGTTGTACACTTGGCCGTTTAATGGGATTTTAATAAGATTGCAAATTGTTTTCATCACTTAGTCATTCTTTGAGTAGATTTCGAACTTATAAAAGGGGAAATAAGCAACAGCTGAGTTGTGTAACTGACCTCGGCATCTCTCTTCACCTGCATTTGTTGCCAGGGATCAGCCAGTTGGGCTAACGGCATGGCTGTAACAACTATTCCTAAACCGAAAGAAAAGAGACGTCCTGAAGCGTCCGTTTTGTGCAGTTGATTAGGGAGCTGGGCTCTGTAGGCACAACTTGGCGACCGCATCAAAATGGCGAACCAAACGGAAGTTCAAAGACGAGTATAACTTTCTCCAACTGCTTAAAGATGGCGCGACCGCGACAACCGATTTTGAATTTTTCAAAACAAATGGCGGGAAAAAAGAATCGAATGAAATTGAAAACAATAGGTGCATTCAATATCTCTGTTTTTAGAGTTTTAGCAGTTTAAGCAAATGATTTTATGCATTGGTTTCAGTTGCAAAACAGTTTTTAAAACGTGTAAAAACTGTAAAAGTACAGATATTGAATGCACCTATTGAATTTAGTTCGTTGTTCGCTATGTATTTTATATGAATCAGACGATAATTTTTGCAATTAAATAATGTCAAAAA
>JAQFZU010000963.1:0-17107 GCA_034696185.1 Henia vesuviana | reverse complement strand
TTTTTTTATTTTATTAATTTAACCTTATTTTAAATAATCATTTTTAGCAGCCATGTATTTTATTGTAGTTACTCTAAATTAGCATTGAAAAAGATATGTATGAAAATTATAAAATCTTATTAACATTAAAAATTAATTTTTTTAAAATGAAAGTGTCAATTAATAATTTACCTCTGTGATGTCTGAAGTCGTAGTAGACGACTGTGTGTCGCTCATAGGTGAGATTGGCAAAGAGTTGTTTGTGCTCATCGAGTCAGTTGATGCATTGCTACTTGTCCTTTCCAGTTTTTTACTGCTATCGATTTCGCTTAGGTAGTCGTAACCAACGCTTATATCCGGAACGATACCACTCTCTAATAAAATTTTGAATTTATTGTTTAAGTTTTAGTACTACCGCTTTATCTCGATTGAATTATTGTGCCTACCAGCTGAGCATTGAGATTGCTGGGTAATGGACCGATGATGGTTTTTTGGACTATCACTAGGGTCGAACCCCAAATTGAGAGCTCCGTATTGACTACTGGACGCTTGGCTACTTCCAGATGAGGAGCTACTCACGGATATTATCGAGTGAGGTCTTTTGTTTGAGTTACGTGTTGGATCGATGGGAATGACTGATATTGAGTTTCGGAATCTCGGGGCTGAAATTTCAAGTGGGATAGAAATTTTTAAACTAAAAGAAGAAATGTACTCGAATTTTATGAATATATTTCGAGTTAATTGCAATCTCACCTTTTGTTAGCTGATTTATACTAATTGACCTATCGTTTATCTGATCCTGGCTCGGTTTAATATCCAAACATGGCTTGTTGCCGATACCCATTGAAGACATCTCGGCTAGGCGCAATTCTTGAATATTCAAAATTTAAAGAAATTAAATTTGAAAAATCATTTTTTAATTTTTTCTTTTTACCTCTGTTTCTTAGTGCCTGTTTCCACAATAGTTTGGAAATTTCCTGCACCCACGAGTTCCGTACGGTCGTGCTGCTGCCTTGAACGATGTAAGTGTCATTAAGTTTACACTTCCTAAACCAAATTTCGAATTTGGCAGCACTTTCTCCGACTTGTTCCGTCAAACCAATATCTGACATCTAATATCAGAAAAAAATTAAACATAATAAAATTATTCCAAATGCTTTATTTTTACCTTTAAACTGTTTTTATATTGATAAATATCCCGACTTTTCTTCTCAGGGTCACGTCTCGCTTTGGTGAAGACAATGAGCTCCTCAAAGAGAAATAAGTGTCGCCGAAGACATTTACGGCCTTTTCCCTGCCAAACGAGAAACTCGTCTTGGCGAAGAAGTCGACCTTGTTCCTTTAGATCGACCTAAAAAGGAGATATGCATTTTATCATTTCTTTTAATTATTATTAAGTGCAAAAAAAGGTTCGTACGTCACTTTCTCTAATGCAGTCCATTGCGAGGAGGTCGTTGCCGTGCCGCAACTGGAACTTGACCATATCCTCTGCTGATTTGAGATCCGTATACTCTGGATCTTTCTCTGGACATTCTTTTACGAGTTGTTTGATGAGCAAAGCGTATTTTCCCATTCTCTGGACGGGTTTGAGTAAATAACTGGATAAATCCATTTTGTCTTTGAGTTGTAACTGTTTATTCTAAATTAGAATTTATGTTCGCAAAGTTATTTTTTGAATCGATTAGAAAAATTAAATTATTTATTACCTTGAAAAAACTCGTTCCGTATTCGACCATCAATTCATCAGATTTTGGTTTGTTTTTATTGTATAATGAATATAGATAAAATTGACGTTCCTAAGAATAGAAATAAAAAATCATTACTTATATAACACTTACATAAAGTTTCTGTTTTAACTAATTTTTAATTCTCACTGATTAGCTTCAATTGAAAATAATTTATTTAATTGATTTTAGATTACGTCTTATTACTGAAAATTACTTACGTATCGTAAAAAACATTGGCCAACTAGAAATGGTGTTTTATCACACTTCTCCAATTCGCGTAGGAAATACTGACTATGAAATTCGTAAATTTTTTCAATGTTGCCAAAAACCACATTTCTTTTCCCTCTTAGCGCCTGTGGAATATCTTCACGCAGAAGTTCGGGGATGTAATTCTAATAGACCACAAAATTATAAATTAATAAATGTAACAATTGCAAAGTTAATTTTTACTCACTTCAATTGTATATTCTAACGAATTGACATAATCTCTTTCCGTTTGAATCATTTCTCGCATGATTAGTGCCAGTGTCCTGCATAAGGAGGTTTAAATTAATTATGATCGATGACAAAATTTATATAAGTGGCTAACCCAATCTATTTTAAACCCTTTGAAGTTTGAATACGTCGAGAAATTTTGAATTTCATTAGCCTCGATTAACAACGAGCTCATCATTTATTGTGATCAAAGGTCAAAGGCCATGATATTGGATTGCGAATTACTTACCGTTTATGTTTGATTTGTTCTTGACTGAGGTCATTATTTTCGTCACCTGCCTCTTCGTGGTGTAGATGACTATTGACTGAAGATAACTGACATAAGGCAGTGTTATTGGTGTTACTTGAGGTTAATTCTAGACTAGACGCTTCCTCCGCTTCTACGAGACTGGAAAACAAGTCATAAATTTTATTATCGAACCACATTTATGTATTACAGTATTTCTAATTAAAATTGTTTTAAAAAAATAGGAAAAATTGTGTACATACGTTTGAATGCTCTCCGTGCTGCCTTTAGCATAATTTGATTCCAAATTACAACTGTGTTCGGGTAAAACTTTTTGCCACGGATCCATGTCAAACTGCCACGACTGACTTCGCCGCATGTATTTCTTGTGAGGCTTAGAATAGTCTACGGGCGAATTAGACGAAGTCGTTGAAGACGAAGAAACCGACGTCGTCGTCTTCGTATCTACACCACTTGACACTGGAAGAGATTCAACTGATTTTGAACTAGTTTCGGTAGATACTTCGCTAGCCGAACTCGACTGCTTGTCATCAGCAGTGGAATGTTCAGAGACTCGTGAATACTCCGAAATCATTTCGTCCACAAAGTTCTCTTCGTTTTCGGATATGTAAGTGTCGAGTTGATAAGTTTCCCGAAAGAAGGAAGAATAACCCTGAGATACGTAACACGCCGGAGTCGAGTAACCGCACGAGGGTACGGAACCGACCGATCGTCTTCTGGTGAATGCCTGCGGCGTGCTGGTGGTCGGTGTCTGACTCCATGACGGAGACGAACTGTTGAATGAAACTGGCGATTCTGCAGTATCGGTCAAGTCCAATTGAGAATAAGTGTTAGAGTCTCCGAACTGCTGTCTGGCTTTGATTAATGTCGATTGGCGGGTACGGATTAAATCGGTGGTTTCCTGACACCTCGTTTGAGCAACCTGTGAATAAACATATCGTTAGTGATATAAATGTAGATGTACATCCAAAAATGAGATTTTTACCTTGCATTGATCGATGAGTTTGTCATTATCTAACTTATTGGCAAGATTAATCATCTCTTGAAAGACATCGTTTGATATTGGCGGATGATTTAGTAAATACGAATTCAAGGCTTTCATGAGCTGAGTCAGCTGACTGCCTGCCATGTTTTGCTCCATTTTCATTCGAGAAACAAATTTCATGGCCTCCAGGGCCCACTCGTAAGCCTATAAGAGAAGCTCATTCAGAAATGCAAAGTAACAAATATGGCTTTAGTTTTGTTTTACTTTGTCCAACAGCTGATAACATCTGGATGTGTCCTCCAGGCGCTCACGTGTGTCTTCCAGACGTTCACTGAAGCCTCTGAGATGAGTTTTGAGTGACTGGCTCAGGTCTTGCATTCCAGATGCTTCCTGTGAACTCCCTTGGCCGATTGTAAATGCTTCTTCGAGCAAGTCGTGCCCCTTTTCGATGTTGCGCTTTAAATTGATGACAAACACATTTTCAATATTTCAAAAGAAAATTAAAAAAAAAGTCTAACATTGAAGTTATATTTAGAAATCTGATTAGAGGAATTTTTTGATAAGACAAAAGATTATGTAATTCACGAATTATTCTATACGTTGGTAGATTAGTGGGAGATTGGAGGGCATAACGGCCTTGGCCGCCAAATTAGTACCGATGGTATTCACTATCACATTAAAATTTTAATTCAAAGTATAATTTATAATTTGAGCTTTATCGTGTTAATATTACAGTAAAAGTTTTTTTTGCCAATCAAAATACCAATTAAAAACAACTTCCAAAAACCGGAAAAAATGTAATATATCAGCATAAAAGTTTTTTTTTTTTTTTAAATGAAAAACAGAAGCCGCCAAACATTTCCTGTAACTACCACAACTGTGACGAGTCACATGTGTCGAGTACGTATGTTTCCTCCACTAATTTAGGGGACCAGCGGCAAACACATGGGTGTCATCTAAAAGATTTAGATTTTTACAGTACCAGACACACATGTCATTTGAAATCTGATCTTGACTCAAAGTTGCTGGACTTCTTTCATCTCCCCCCTCCAATAGTCCCTCACAGACCCCCTGTACAAGACTTGATGTTTTCATTTACGAATTCTAAACACATTCATTCATGCTTAAAACCTTTTACAGACTAAACAAAAGGTGTTAAAGAATATGACCCAACAAGCTGTTTATGTTTTGTGTCTATAAAAAAGGGTTAATGCGACCACACCCTACATAATCATAGTGAGAAATTTTTTCAAAAAATTTGAACTTTAAATTTATAAAAAATAAAATAGAATTGTGAAAATGGAAGTGAGCTCGATTTTGGCCTTTGATGTATAGTAATTACTCTTTAATGAATTTTTTCAGACATGACTCGACCACACTTGTAGACGTAATTAATTAAACTCGGGCTAAGGATATAATGAGCAAAAAAAAAAATGTTTCATTCATTTCAGATACGAAAATTTAAAAAGAACAGTAGGCTAAGGTTAGTGAAGCTTAATAAAATAAAATTATAATTCCTAAAATTTAAAAAATGTCAACATTACTAAATTTGCATTAAAAAACATCGCGGCCATACAATTGTAAACTTAATGCAGTTTGAGAATTTGAATTATCATCGTAGGCTCTTTTTCAGGTTCATTAAACGAGATTTATATTGAATTTAGAGGTGTGTGAATTGAATGTCTCTATGAGAACGGAAGGAGGGTATAGTAGTTTGTGGTCGCAGTTTCTTTTGTGTCCAGTTTGTTGTGTATTGTGCAGATTAGTTTGCAATTCAAATGTTCCAACCAACCCTGCAAGGTCGCCGAGTAATCCATTAAACACACCAAACGCCCGTATTTGGCACGAGCTCTACGCACAACAAAAGCGCGAAAAAAGTTTTCATCTGAAAAAGAATGAATTTCAATGACAGCGAAGGTTGTCGAGTCACGCAACAGCTGACCGAGTCAAAGACACCCGCAATTCCTAACTCCACTTACTCTTAAAGTAAATATTCCACGCGAAAAATATAAAAATTATATAAAATAAAAACTTGGAAATTCTCAACTCACCGGTCGACAACCGCGTAACCGTTTACCCAAACTCCCCATCGCCCTGACGAGATATAAATCTGGTCTATTGAAGCTGCATTCGTCGACAGATGGGCACTCTTTTTACAGCTCGTAAAAAATAAATCCTCCGTTGCTTAGTAACGGATCGAGAAACAAAATGCGGCACGTGTTGACCCGATCTCGAGTGGCTGGCAGAATGCAACGGTGACGCCTCGTCTTAGCAGAAGAAGGGCGAGGAGGGGCAGAACCAATCCCAGGACGCTTTTCAATTGAGTTGTCACGCCCGTGGCGCCTATTGGGACGAGTTGCAAATTTAGGGAGCAAAGAAGCACCACTTGAACCAAAATAGGCTTTAGATTTCTGTTTATGGATAATTTTTTTTATTGTAAATAAGCCAACAGAGTTGGAGAAATCGATGCTGATTTTTTAGAGGCGTTAAACCGTTAGGTTTTAGGTTTCAGCTATTGTTATGCGATACGAATTGGGTTGATCTGGGTAATGAAAAGGTTATTAGCAGTGCGAGGGTGTGTGTGATCGAGTTTTAAATTAAGTTCGGGAAATGGGTTTGAAATGAAGTTAGGTTATTGACAGTGGGCGATATTTAATGTAGGATGACAACTTTGTGAAAGAGACTGATTACTGATTGAATTTGCACCTGTGGCAATAACACACCTGCGAGTTAAAAGAAACCGATCTCGCACCCCGTACTTTGGTCATTTCAACGTGGACACATCGACACATACACAATGAATTTCGAGTGTTCTTTGTTCCATAGAATCGAACGTGATTTGGCATAAATTAGTCACAGGGGTCAATTTTAAAAAAACAATCAAAAATTCTATAATAAGATTGAAAATAGATGTGAATGAATTTTTCAGTGACGTATATTAAGTGAGAAAACATGGCAGTGTTTTTGTTTAATGTTTTGATGTCACCAACGCGTGTTAATTAGTGATTTATCACGCTGGTGTTGTCACCCGAGGGAGTTAGTTGAACGATTGTTAATGATTCAACGCACGCAGTAAGGGCCTTTCCGCCAAATATTAAGCATGCATACTTAACTTTCGTGAATTTTTATAGGTTGCTTCTGTCATTCGTTATCATTTGCATTCGTGATTAATGACTTTGCAAAATGACTTTGAAATCTCTTAACCCGGTAGCAAATACGTAAATAATTAAAATTCAGTTGTTTTTTTTTACAGAATTAAAAAATATTTTTTAAAACAAATGGGGCCATGGATAGATAAAAGGATTGACAAGAATTTAAATAATTTTTCTCCACCCTATATTTTAATGCTAAAAAATAATAGTATTGAGCGATGACTAATAACTATTGGGCCTGAACTCGATAACCAAACGTGGAAAAAGACTGGGATTCAAGGACCAAAGTAAGGTAAGGTAAGAAACGTGCAGTGCTTCGGGGAATGAGAGAAACTTATGGAATTACGTGAGAATAAAACCAGATATAAAAGACATGGGATGAGTGGCAACCGAAGCCAAAGGGTTGAGCGGGTCAGGCCAATTGTACGGCGACAAAATCCTAGGCTATGAGGTTATAGGGTCATTTCAAATAGTCATTTTTTAAAATTTATAACACATTTTTTATTTAAATTATTTTTTAAAATTAATTTTCAGAAATGAATATTCAATGCACCAGTTTTGCCTTTTACATTAAATTTTTTTTTCAAACATGGAAGATAATTTGTAGGTTGTTTTTTTGTGTGGGCGAGTTTTACTAGACAGCTATAGTTTGTTGGATTCCTATATTTGGTTTTTTAAGTAGAGGGATTATCCACAGATATTATTTATTTACATTATATTTTCACCTTAATTAAATCATGTCATGTGGTATTGCTTGAAAGCCCTTAATTTTTACAATTGTATGATTTGCATTAACTCGTTTAACGACTGTTGTGTCTATGGCGAAGAATTTTTTTTATCGAGAAAAGAAATAGAAAAAAAGGGTCAAAGTAACTAAGTATATAACGTGTTTTTATACTATTTTTTATTAGGAAATATTTTTTGTCTTTAATGCTCATGTCACGTTCATTTTTCATAGCGAAACAGATGGAATGAGAGTGAAGTGCATTTGATAGTTTGCACTTGTTGAGTGCTAAATTAAAGCAGAATTTTATTTGTACTGAATGCAAATTTGAAATTACAAGTATATAACCTCCACTATTAAAATTTGTGAATTAATCACACCTGCTTTCGGCGCCTCTGCTTATAAAAACCACACCCAGAAATGATTGGCAACCAAGGACTCGCTGCAAATCAATTAAATAGCAAATCCCAGCAGTCATTCCTCATCGATTTATTCGATATTCGATCCTTCAGTTGGGTGAACTCGAGCGAAAGTTAATTAAGTGAAAGTGAAAATACCTTTTTATAAGGTACGAAATAAATTAAAATTAGCCCCATCTCATATAATTAAACGACTACCGTTCGACTTTTTGTTTCATAAATTACAAAAAATAAAAAATGTGAAATTAGATTAGGCACGCCTACAAGAATAAAATTCTAAAAAATGAATACGGACTTAAAAAGACGATAAATTTACTTATTATACTTTAAATTATCTTGCTCGCTAATTGGCAAAAACCCAGGTGTTCAGGATGTGAATTTCAATTTTAAGGAAACTCGATCGCCACCTTTTCATAAACACTTTGTGAAGAGAGGAAATGGGTGTGGGTGGTATATAACTAGACACTAAACCATTTTACTTCACCAAAAATTCCTCTGACCTCTTTTCTTTCAATGATAAGATTGAAATCTGATCTCCGCCTCGATGTCACTCGAGTTGCCCCCACGCCATCCATCCGCCCCCACTTTCCTTTTTCTTCAATGGTTCTATCCAACCTCTATTTTTTCCCATTTCCTTAGGGTGGCAACGTTATATAGAATTCAATGCATATTAAGCTTACGAGATGAGATAGTCAGCAGCCAGCCAGTCTCATAACCAACCCTTTCCTTACGCTTATTGGGTGGGGCAGTGTGGCATCGAGTTGGAATGGCTCACTCGGTGAAGGTAAAAGAGGTTGGAAATGCCAATGGATGACCATACGTACCTTTTCCTAGCTTTTATTTCATTGAAAGTGTCTTTTAAGGGAATAAGAAAAAATAAAATAATTTATTTACCATTGCCACGAAGTAGAATTTTTCAAAATCTCTCTCTTGAACTCTTACAGCGGCCAGGTTATCAGCAATATTCTTGAACCTGTCTAACGTTTCTTCACCCTTCTTGCACAACCAACCGAGTACCTGCAACGAGGATGGGAATATCAATCATCGAGTTTAACCCCATGAACCCCACATAATACTCCATTGCATTTGATTGGAATGCCGGGTAAATCTAATATAACTCGAAAAATGTATATTTACAATGTACTCTAAGTTAAAAAAAAAAAATTTGGCGAGTCAAAGACCTGAATGATTTTTTTCTCAATTAAAAAAATGTTTTATTGTGGTCATACTACTAGACCACCAGAGTGACAAGTTGTGATTTGAATATAAAAAATGATTTTTGCGCAACTGAAAAATGAAATGATAGAAAATTATTGTAATTTTAGTACAATTTGATGGAAGATAAAAATGTTGTGTTTACATTATACAAAGGCGAGGCATTAATTTCCAATTCATTCATAATAGAGTGGAATTTGTGTCTCGTTATTCCCCTCCCTGAATTTGACAGCGTCGTGGCGCCACATATCTGCTTAAACCTGAACAACTTCTACCTACACGAAATCCTTGAATTGTCCTACTCGAAAACCAAGTTAGAACGAAGAAATAATTAAGATTAATTTCTTCCCTTTTTTTTCAATTAAAACTAATAAAAAGTTGTTCGTCCATTTTTAAAAAAAAATTGTTTAAAAATTTTTTTTTTTTTGGGATTCGCATTAAATCTTTGCATTTTTTACATTTCTTCAACCCAAGTTTAAAATTATTGTCGTAGAAATAATTTTTTAAAGGGTTATTCAACATCTGATATTTTTACACATGAAGGCACAATATGGTGAGAAATTCAATTTTTTTTATGCCCATTCCATGTTTCTTCGGAAAAAAATTTTTTTTGAGGATTAAGTTATAGATGTAATCATCAGAGGGGGTTTTCGCCTTCAGAAACAAATCAAAATCCTTGATGGAATTTTCACATATTTTTTTAAAAATTTATTTTTATTTCATAATTCCAAGCACGAATTAGACCCGGCGGTTCAACCGTTTGATTATTCAGTAGTACAAAATGGAGTTTTCCTTCAAACGTAATTACATTCGCAAGGGGTAATTAACACCACCGAGTATATCTCGCAGTCATATGCCGACATTGAGTTTGAAAAATGTTTATTTCTTTTCCACTTTTTCTCTTTAGGGTATTTTGAGTTCTCTGCCTTTTCCTAATTAGAGCATTTAATGAAGGGATCTTTTTCATCAACCATATAAATTTCTTTTTCCAGAAAATAAAATAAATACAAAAAAAAAGTTTGTTTATACTTCGTTCTTAATCACATAAACATAAGTATAACCTTAATCAAGATATTACATAAGTAAAAATAAAGGTCGTTTGTTCCCCCCTTACTTAATTCGGTGGAATGAAATAGCGTTTGTATTTATTAAATTATTTGAAGTTTGTTTAGTGCACGCGGTAGACAGGAGCTTGTAAAGGGTTTAAAGCGTTTTTTATAGTTCATTATTCGACAGTAAAACTCTCCAGCGAATGGTTGGGGAAGGGGAAAAGTTCAAGATCCTGACATGGCAGTTGATAATGATTAAGCATCGTCATTAAGATGGAGGCTCTTTTTTTCCTAATATGGAAGTTTCAAGGTGAGCCTCATCATCAAAACACCTGGTTGAGAGAGAAAGCCCATGAAATCTAGTCTCAAGGTATAAGTGGTAAAACGAACACACACGTGGCTTCGAATATGCGATAAATTTTTTTTTCGAAATATAATTTAAATATTTATTTGTACACACCTGACCCGTGTCTTCTTCAAACACTCGCATTTGCAAAACTTGTTCGAATTTCGCAAGTCTCCGTTCGGACAAACGTGACAATTTAATCACTGCTCGTTGAAGTTCATTGTACAACGATTCTCCTCTGGCTATTGAATCGCTTTAAAATAAGAAAAAAAACATTAAATAATTTGAATGTTTTTTAAAAAATTGTTATTAATTACATCAAATCGAGGTTATGCGGAGTTTGCTTTTGCTGTAAATGTAATTTCTTCAGTGTTTCTTTGCCTTCTGTTTGCAGTCTCTTGAGTTGCGGGTCGTCAAACGTGTTGACAACGAGTTGTTTGTGTTCATCGATAATTTGTGACGTTAGTGTTGACGTAGGAGGTAAACGAGATCCCTTGAGTCCTTGCATGATGTTCACTAACCGCTTACCCGAGCTCCTGCACTCGTGAACGAATGGTTCGAACATCTGATAAGAATAAATAAAAATTTAAAAAAAATATGTAAATAAAATAAAAAAGAAAGAAAAAAATAAGTTTCAAGATTTGCTACGAGGTCAGTTTGGTTGCTTCTCAGGTTTCACTAGTTTCGAGCAATCAAATCGAATCAAAACGTGATTTGTATAAGCACGAATGATAAAACCATAAAAACTGGATTAGTTGGTTTTTCGAAAACTTTAAGTCATAAAATTGTATTTGTTTAAAGTTTAATGTTGGGTTATTGTATGTTTGATAATTAGATAAACGGGAGATAATCTTTTTTCCTTTTATCTGATAATAACAATAATAATAATAATAATTGGTTGGTTTGATAATGGCAATACAATTGTTATTGTCCTTCCGTACGTCCAACCTCTTATTTAATGGCGAGTAAAGGGGTTCCTGCAGGGCACTTATTGTTGCAGATAAAAGAACAGAAAACTAGTCTCACCTTGCGAAATTCATGCCACTCCTCCAGATTGAAATGATAAGTGCCACCATAGTGTGGGAGCAAGTTCTCCTGGTTAATCAACTTGAATAGCCGATCTCGGTTTGTCACCAGTTCAAACTGAGCCAAAAGAACATTATAAAAAATAAAATAAAAACAACCAAAAAATAAGGATTACCTGGATGGAACTATGAGGAAAATATTCTTTCTCCTTCGACCATTCATTAGCATTGCATTCTCCGGACCATAATACAAGGATTTGAATCATCCCTGGTGTATGTCCCTGTAATGAAATAATAAAAATGACAATGGATTACTATAATTTTATTTAAGATGAGATTAGAAATTTTACGATACATAAAACAATCAAATTTTACTTAAACTGATATTTAATTATTAACTTCAGTCAGATAAATAAACTTAAATCGCACTTGTCCTGTGAATTGTAACACACAATGCTGAACCTCGGGCATTCGTTAAGTTCATAAATTATGGGTTAACAACGACTAAAGTCCAATGGGTAAAAACCATGGCCCCGAATGTTTTAACGTTCGGTAAAGGTTTATTAGCATTGTAATTCTAATTCCTCATATTTATTTTCAATTAAGATTCCTATTGAAATTTCTGAAGGTGTTTTGCTTCCGCTTCCCTTGACCTCAATTAAAAAATTTATAGCGCAAAGTATTCGATTCTTTTACTGGAAGTAATTAGATTGATGATAATGATGATGATATACTTGTACTGGTCATGGATTGTTTGATGCATTGTGGACGCTTCCGTATTTTTTTTTAGTTAAAAGCTTTTTGCAGTTGAAGTTGTTATTAGTTGAAGTAAAGGTGGAGTCGTCGACTTTAGTCTAGTTTCTAAGCATCTTTGACCGATGTACTGTGTTATCTTAGGAGAATTTAGGAAGCGCTTTTATATGCAAAGTACTTATTATTATTTTTTTAAAATTTAATCCTTGCAGTACTGAGAATTTCAAAGTGCTTTTACGTTAATTATAAGTTTATGGCTTAGTTTATTAGTGTTTACAACTTGTTATTGGAGAGTTACGACTTTTGGTTTGTGTATTTCGACCCAAGTGTTGACTGTGACCTACATCAACTCGGGAAATAATTAATAAAAAAAATTGTAAACAATTTTAGACTCTTTAAAGACCAAATGTTGCAGCAATATTTGTCGAATTTTTATAAAATTATCAAAGTTATCTATAAACGGGACGATAAATTCATTTGATGAATTAAAAATTAAAAGAAAAATCCTTAAAAATATTGCATTTCTTATGCAATTGCCTATAATACTGCCTTTTTGGAGCCATAAGGATAAGTTTGGCTGATAATATAACTTTTCAACCCAATTCTCAAGAAAATGAAATTTTCAATTGTTTTATGACATACCTCAATCATGCACAACACTTCGTCGAGAAATGCCAACATTTTTTCTTGGATTGTTTTGCTGACATCGACTAATACAAACAATCCTTTGGACGCAACTTCTTTTCTATTAACAAAAATAAATAAAAGTTAAAAAAAATTAAAATCACAATAAAAAAAATTAAAATCACAATAAAAAAACATAAAAAAATTGAAAATAGCTAAATCCCATCTTTACCTGAGTGTGGAATGAAAATAAAGAAACAGTTGTGCAAACTGTGCGGAAGTGAATTGTGGGAATGAGCTCAATAATTCGCAGTCGACTGTCACAACCGCACGACCGCCATTATCCCTACAACCTGACAAAATAAAAAAAAAAGTTTTAAACTATGATTGAAATCAGGACTTACTCTAAGTCGACATTTTCATAAGACAGTTATGACAAGTCCATAAAACAAGGACACTTACCAGGCAAAAGCGCGACTTGGCTGTGTAAAATTCCCGGATCTAACTCACTGATTCCATTCGGGGTGGCGATGCAGTTGTCGTGGTAACCGTCGTCTTGATCTTCGGCAACTCGTTTCTTCACCGTTGCTTTGAACTCACCTGAAAACACAAAACCTTCAGTTCAAATCAATTCGCTAAGCAAAATAAATAAAAACGAGACAAATTTCGTCTCCTGCAGTTCTCGTGACCGTGAACTGCTAAATTTAATTCAAACACAACGAAATTCAATATAAATGTAATGGTAAACCCTTTGAAAAAATCAGCAAGCCATAAATTGAACTAAAATGTAAAGTCATAATGACTGAAATAACAACTACATAAGAAAGGTGAGAAAAGGTTTAAAGTGTGAATAATTAGTTCGAGCATCATCTTCTCTCTCGTTTCCTTAATTATTACCGACACTTTGTTGCCCCGCATGTGGCCATTTGAAACCGTATAATCAACTCGCACAAAACCACAAGTCGACTGCAACAACACTGACCTGGGTTGTGGGTTGTGGGTTCGGATCGTAACCTCGACGAGGCCACCATTCATTACTCAATCTCGAGAGTGGCAGTTGGTCGCATTTCTTTTGTTATCAAAATATGTGTTCTTTTACCAAGTTTGACATGAGTTTGATATTTTTGGATTTCTTGTCTAGTATTTCCAGGAAACTCAACAAAGTCCTTATTTCTGACATTTCGATAATTGCACACTTTAAAAAGAGTGTAAAGTGTTTCCTGTTTTGGGCAAATCAAGACCCATTAAGAAATTGTATGTGACTTGACACAAGTTTTCAAGTTGGAGTGAAATGAGAGGTTAAAAGAAATAAAAATGTTTTTAATGGATTTTTCATTCGATGATTTATAGCGATAAGTAAAAATTAGGTTTCAAGCCAATTATCAAATTGAGGGATTTGAAATTAATATCGTAACAAACACTCGTTCTTCTTCACCCATTTAAAATGTAATTTTTAAAATCGTAAAATTTTTTTTTTATGTTTAACTCTTAAATTTAATTTTTTTAACATTACAAACGATCAATTGACACCTGTGGCTGTTTAAGAGGGGAAACGTTAATTACACGGTAGATTTTTTTTTCTCGGAAAGGTGATAATTTAATGCAAGACTTATGGGTGAAAAGTAATGGTCTTTGTGTTTTACTCATCACCGCTTTAAATGACTTTTTTCTTTAAAAAAGGCCTTGGATAATTACGATTTTTTTTCCCCAAAATTTATTTGTATTTTTTTTATATTTTTTTATATCCTCAAAGAACCAGACCAAGAAAGGAATTTTCCTTTCATTACAAATTGAAATCAACATTGAAATAAATATAAATATTCAAATGAGTTCTTTTCTCTTTTAAACTGGGGTAAACGAATTGAATTTAAAGATGTGACGATAAGAGAACAAAAAAAAAAAGAAACGAATCGTTATCCTTAGGTGTTGCGTGCCCGTAATAATAAAACCAAAACAATTTAGAAAAAAAAAAAAATTGGCTCGAGCGCCAGAAAAATGAGACCGAATTTAGCATCATTTTCATACTCGAGACTTCCTTCAAGGTCGAAGGCAACGGCCGCTCAACATCCTTGTGTTGTGAGTCATTGGCAGTAGCCGAAGGAAGTTGATGACACCACAACTTTCGTTCGATAACATCTGCGCGTTTAAAAAAGCCTCACAAATCCGATATTGATGTTTATATATGACAACTTTTGTTTCCATTTTGGTTTTAAACATTTTTTTTTTCAACCTTTTCAAAAAATACTGACCTTTATTTTGATAAACGTCTTGAATTTTTTTATTCTCACTGCCGAGACTCGAGTGGAAACAGCTGTTGTCTTTGTCTGAATACTCCAACGAGAAAGTCTTGCATTCATCCATAGGACTCGTTTGCACACTACTGTCTCTTTTTCCCGGTTCAGTCAATGAATCGTGTGTTGCCAGACTTTTTGGAGTCTCTGGATGCCTGTGACATATGTCACTCACGTTATTTACGTCTTTAGAAGAAGATGATGATTTATTGTCAGTGGAATGATGCCTTTGAAGAAATTCGTCATCGGTTTGGGCCGCGTGGTTACACGTGATCGGTCTATAAACAAGGTCGCACCGAATCCTGTCAATGCCTTTCTCGACACCAACCAACATGTTTTGTAATTGGTTCGCCCATTGATCGTCGGTGGCAGTGTCCAGTTTCAGGGAGTTGAACCAATCCATTGTGAAGATATTGGAAAATTCTTGATTTTGAATCACTTTTTCATTAATTCCACTACACCTGGTGCGGTATTTGAGAACGAGCTGAACACCGACAGCTGTGTGGGTGGTGGCACGAACGCACAAATAGAAATCGCCATCTTTCACAAGACTCGAATCCGCCTCCCCTAAATGGACGAGAAGTCGGTTTTGGTAACACAGAGGCCAACCAAGGTGCGATGCAAATTTCGTACCGACTGCTGCTTTCTGTAATTAAGAAGGAGGAAAATTAAACAAAATTTATTACGATATATAAAAATTCAATTTATTTTTTATTTAGAATTTTTAAAAGTTGGAATATTAAAGTCTTTAGATTTTATTTATTATTTAAGAAAAAGGGTTAATCTAATATTATAATATGGGAGAGGAAAATCGTGTTTTAATACCCTTAAAAAAAACAACAATTTATATAGTCGGATGTTTGCTTTTGGGCGGTTTTTTAGGAGAAGGTAAACAAATGTATTCCAGAACGAGTCACGATTTCCATAGCGTGGATAAAGAAAAGTTTAAGTTTAGCCTGAAAAAATTTACTAAATCACGTTTTGCACGAGTATTTCCCTAATTGAAATGCAGATGGCGTTTTGGAGTCGTGGCGAGAAAGACACGGGTGAAATGAAATTCCGGACTAACGAGATGCATTTTTCAAAATAATAAATTTAAATTAGATAAGTGTGAAAAAAAATTTTTCTTTAAAAAAATATTTACCAATAGCCCAGTGATTCCGCGAATGAAGTTTTTACATAGTTTAAAACCGGTTAAGTTTGATTGCTTTTTCTTGGTTTATCACATAACGAACTTAATACAAGATGGGGGTCTGTGAACACAAGGTCGCACATTGCTTTCTGTAAAATCACGCAACTTCCTGCGTTCTCCTGTTCTGTTTTCAATGCAGTTTGTAAACGAATGAATCACTCAGGAAATTAAAACCACAAGCGCTCACCTCCTCCACACTGGATGTGTAATTTTACCAAATTGGTGCAATAAGTCCAAGTTGAAAATGAAATTAGTATAATTTTGAGGTACTATTAAAGGATTAAGAAACGACAATTTAGAAGGACGAAATGTTTTTGTCTTTAGGAACAGTCAATAACCCTGACTCTGGCAATTATAATGAATGCTGAACGCGTCTTTTGGAACGAATTCGTGCAATGTCAGGGAAAAAAGTAGAGGAAACTGTTAAAAGGAAGTCGGCAAGAAAAAAAAAGAGGGAAAAACAGAATCATTACGTAAAGATATAACGGGTTCGAATTAGAAATAACATAAAACATAAAATTGCACTATGAATAATAATAACCAAATAAAAAAAATACATTATAAATATTTTATATAACTTGTATTTTTTTTTTCATGTTGAGGAAAATAATATTTTCATTTGGGTGGAGGAAAAGAGTGGGAGCTGACATTCAGTTTGTATCCCATGACTAATTTCACGAGGTGAAAAAGGAAGTTTCTTTTTGTCATACTTTTGTCACATGACACGTTTTAACTAGTGGAACCGAAAAGATCAATTATATACATACAATACATTCATGAATAAAAATATAGAAAACAATAAGAATAAATATAATGTCGCCAAAAGAATATAATAAATTACCTAACTTAAACCCAACGTTAGTAATGCCTTTCCTTTGTCCTCA
>JAQFZU010000962.1:0-17113 GCA_034696185.1 Henia vesuviana | reverse complement strand
TAAATTATAACTTGCTTAAAATTTCATCCCAATTAAATTTTATTTTAAAATTCAGTTATTAAACGAAAGCGAAGCAACGAATCTACGTCTTACGGAGCAAACTAAGGTTTTAAAAGAAGAAATCAGGCGATTAGAACGGAATCAAGAACGAGAAAAGCACGCGGCAAATATGGAATATTTGAAAAACATTGTGCTAAAAGTAAATATCAATTAATATTTTAATTTATTTTCACTGATCTTTTATTTTCTTTTGATTTATTAGTTTTTAACACTAAACGAAGGTGACGAACGTGAAAGATTAGTTCCTGTTTTGACGATGATGTTAAAATTAAGTCCGGAGGAGAAGAACCAATTACACATTCTTGCTAAGCGAGGTTACTTGATGAATCATTATGTCTTAATCAATTATTTTCATTTTATTGTATTCCAGATATAGCGGATGCGGAAGGCGAAAATGGAGGTTGGACGAATTATTTACCTCGATGGTCGGGATTAATATAATAAACTGTATAGAATTCTAATTTAATTCATTCCGAACGATTGATATCACAAAAATACACTTGTTCAATTAGTTGTTGTAAATTATGTTTTGTTTACAATAACAAACGATTTGAAGGAAACCAAAATTATTTAGGAAAAGTTACGCCGACGTCTTCGTCGCATTCGATACCGATTTCCTCGCATAAAACCTTTTTGTTTGCTGGGTAATTTTCTAAAATAGCATTTAGCATTTCGTTTGCAGTCAACTTGCGTTTTTTCCATGCATTTAGATATTTCTTGTGGTTTTCTATTATTTTATCCCTTTCTTCGGGTTCGATTACGTTTTTATTCGATTTGAGGAATTCGAGTTTTTCAGCCAATCGCTTGTTTTCAGCTAAATGTTTTTCAATTTCTGCTTCGATTTCGGTTATGCTCATTTCCGATGTCAATGATGAGTATTTGGTGTCTAAACTTTTTAGTTTTTCTTGGTTGGCTATAAAGATTAATGAATTTAATTTAGGTTTGTAGTATAATGTAGTTAAATTTAATAAAAATACTTTTCAGAGCTTCCGAAAGTTCTGTTACTTTCAAATTCATCGATTTCAACTCCTTTTCATCAACGACTGGAAATAGTTTTTGCTCTATTACGTATACTTTTTGCTTTCCGTATGTTTTTTCTCGCACTTTTCCATCTTTGACAAGTTGGTCCAAAGCACGTTGAATCGCGGTTTTTCCAAATTGATTGTGCAAATTACTACCAATGTCAGTTACACTGTACGGTCTGTTTTGAGTCTTAAGATATTCGAATACTACGTCCGTAGCGCCGGCATCCTTATTTTTACTCATTTTAGCGACGTGTAGTCGTGTACTTGTACGAACTCAATCACTTAATTTTCGCGCCATGGCATCACTACGGAGGAACCGGAACGTGTATTGTCTTGCTTTCTCCATTCTCGGCGATCTGAGAAGCTATAAACTTATAATTTTAAAAAAAAACTAGCTAATTTTTAGTTTAATAAATTTAAAATGTTAAACAATAATTAATAATAAGTATATACCATTTAAAATTTTTATTTCGTTTTAAAATAAAATCGAAACCGAAACTTAAACTAACAACGCAGCAGAAACCATTGAGATAATTTCATTAATTACTTAGATTATAAAAACAAAACAAAAGATAAAAATTAGAAATAAAAATTAAACGCAATTGATTATATAATCTAGAATAAATATAAAATTTTTATTATGCGGTCTAGCTTTTCCCACCTGTTCGATGACCCACCTGAGAACTTCATTATGACGAATTAAACTTGATAACGAACTCGTCTTAGGTTTGTGTTGTGCAAAGATTCACCCATCATGTTTCCAGGATTTGTATACGAACTAACTTGATTTTACCGAACGCAAACCGATGCTAATTAAACCCGGTAAGTTACGAATTTAAACTTTAATTTAAAAATAAATAATTGCATCTTTTGTATTGGATCTTATCAAAACTTTATCAACTTTTACCGCGGTGCGAAAAATAAAAATCTCGTTCTGCCTGTGCATTTCTACGAGTCTGAAATGACACGTGGATGAGTAAAATTTATTCAATTTTCCATTTATTTAAGATTTTAATTAATTTTATCGATCAAAATTTTATTTTATAACAAATTTCTGAATTTTGTTTAGTTTGTTTACAATTAACAAACACGAGAGTATCGATCATTTGATTTCACCTATTACTTAATACTAAAAGGGAAAAAAATTAACTTATCTGAATTATATGCATTAAATTTTAGAATTTTTAACTTTTATTTATGTCCGGGTGTTAACAAAGTTTATCAGGTCAGACGAGGTTATTGAAGCAGAAAAAGTCGATGTTTAATGGTTAAAAAAAATTTAAAAGTTTAATAATAAAAAAAAGTGAAAGGGTTAAATTTACGTAAAATATCTTTTAATTTTAAAAAGAAATTTACAGAACCTTGTCTTTTCTTGTCATTAGCGACAGGATATTCCGGTTTATTATTTTCAGAAGAAAAAAAAATTCTTCAGTCTAGATAATATTAGAAAATATTTCGTAACATATTTTATAAAAAAAAAAACTAAAATAAAATTTACATCAATTTTCAAATCATTAAAATATAGTTTTTATCAGTATTGATTATTACCACGATAAATATCACGGTTGCCATAACGACCAATTTCCAAAAGTAGGAATTTGAAAATAAAACTTTCTTTTCCACTAACTCAGAAGAATAGAAACTATTTAAGTGATTTATTTCGGTCTAAATATTGTCGAAAAGACTTTTTCTTTTCGAACTTAATCACAAACCCAAAACCTCAAACCCAAATTGCACGGCCTTTGATTGTGGTAATGACTTTGAAGCTGCTTGAGTAACCAGGTATAAAATAAAGTAAAACTAGAAAGTGTGCCTTGATCTTGTCGTTACAATGTGAGTCACTAAGAAAATAATAAAAAATTAAATGTTAAACAAACATTTAAATTGTAATTGTTTTTTACTTTAATTTATTTTTCTATTTATTTACAGATATTTAATTCCATAACAATTCGTCCATCAAAATGGTTATCGTCTCAAGGGTAAGATTTCGACGTTATTTC
This sequence comes from Henia vesuviana, assembly GCA_034696185.1. NCBI lineage: Eukaryota > Metazoa > Arthropoda > Chilopoda > Geophilomorpha > Dignathodontidae > Henia > Henia vesuviana. The sequence goes on along the minus strand of JAQFZU010000962.1, from coordinate 14,028 downwards.
CTACTGTTTACGGAAAAACAAACTCAGTCGCTGCGAACGTGACTAAATAAAAAAAATTAAGTAAAAGTAGTAATGTCAATGCGAAGGTTAATCGGCCCATTTTAAGGGCGTTAACCCGTGCTTTTTTAAACATTTGAGCATTCACATATTTGCCGAAAGGTAATAGGAATTTGTTATTATAAACAGTCCACGTATTTATACATTTTGCAAAAAGATAAATTTTATTTAATTTAAAACATTTAAAAATTAACCAAACTGGATAATAAATTTTTTTACTTGTTTATAAAAAGTATAACACCAATTATGGTATTAATAAGCGAGGAAAAAGGAGTGGTTTTGACATTGATGACGAGCATTTTTCGAAATTGGGTGAAGAAAGTACCAATAAATTGATATCAGTTACAGATAATGGACTCGGAATTGCACAAGTGTCTGCGGTTGAATTGTTGCAGTAAGTCAACTGTGATGACAATAATTGTAATGTAGACATGTGGTTTAAGGTCCATTAACATTCTTTATCGAAATTATGCAGTCATCGTATTGGTCGAGCATTGCTTTTTAATGGCTGTTTGAATAATTTAAGATGACAAAAACGCCTTTTGAGAGTCGAGTCTAAGTGCTGACGATAACAAGTGATTCGTGTCGGTTTGTGACACGAGCGAGTAATTTGAATTTTAAAATATTAAAGATGACTTTTTCATGTTTTTTTTTAGCGCAATCATCACGATTTTGGTTTAATCACCTCGAATTATAATTTTGAGGTCGTTTCGTTTAAATTTTCAATTTTTTTTTGAAAATTAAAATTAAATTTAAAAAAGTATAAATTTATGTATTTTTTCAATTTGACACGTTAATTAATAAAGCCATGACTCCTTATCCCACTGGTTTTGTTAAAGTTTAGCAGGAAGTTCATGTAGACTGTGACCTTATTTACCCAAACTTAAAACCAAATAAAATAAACCTAAATTACGTCATATTTGTTTTCTGTAAACAAATCAAATGCTAAAATAATAGTTTTACAATTGTAATTGAAGGAAATAGCGATTTAATCAAATATTATTTTCCTGTCCTTCCAATCTCTAATCATTTGAGGTCATCTATTTCAAAAATCCTTCAGTTCTGTATTGCGCCGTGTAATTCCATTTAAAAAGGAATTTTCAAACACATAAATAAACGTATAAAGCAACATTTTCCCACCCATGTTGGTAACTGAAAATCGTAAAGGCCAATCTTTCAAGGTTTAATAATTATACAATTATGTAACAATAATGCATTTTATAAAAAAATATTTTGTTTTTTATTTTAAATTTTAGTTATTGTAATATATAATGAATATATTTTAAGTTTAAATAACAAACTGTAAATTTTCAGGTTCTTAAACTTAATAACGAATAATTTTTCGTTGCCTTTCAGCTATTCACAAACTATTTTCTACCTGCCGTAACAAAAAAATAGCAGGAAATGGTGTCTTTGAGCTTTATTTCCTGTTGATCTGCCCCTTATCCCTTCGCAGAATGTTGAAAAAATACAGTTAATTAAATTTACCCAAATTTAAAAAAAAAAATTAAAAACGATAAATTTTTGTATTTACATTTAAAGCGCGAAAGAACAATAAGTTTAAAATAAAAAAAAAATTTTTTGAAACTTTTAAAAAATATACAAAATTTATTAATCAGAATTTAGGAAATACTTTTGTTATCAAAACTGAATTAATAATATTTTGATAGAGGCAATAATAATAAATTAAAACACGTTGGTTTGAGATCACTGAAGCGAAGCATTACTATGTCCATACACAAAAACCAGTGAACTGTGCAATACTGGGATGTGTCAGCCCCCTGTTCCTGCCAACATCCAACTGCCAAACACTTTTTTTGTTTTAATTCTCTTCATTTTTTTAAATTTAATTAAAAAAAATAATGTACCCAAACATTCAACCTAGGGTAAGTGAATTGGGAAACTTTGTGTGTGGTAATAAGATTTGTTTGTAATATCTCGATAACACCGTTAATTATAATTTTATATATTCTTTATTGTGTTATAATTCCAGGGAGATTATATTTGGATCGAGCCTTCGTCAGGCAGGGAATTTGATGTTGCCATTGGTGCTCGAGTTGTTTCTTCAGAAGGAAGGAGAATTCAGGTCATCAACGATGATGGCAAGGTCAGAGAAATTTAATTGACTATTAAAGGATTATTATTTTAAAATTAGTTACATGTAATTGCATGTTGTTAATGGATTTGTTTTATTCCGTTTTTATGAATTTCTTTTTTCAATCTAGGAACAATGGATTGCGACTGACAGGAGGATTAAAGCCATGCATCCATCATCGATTCATGGAGTGGAAGATATGATATCATTAGGAGATCTTCACGAAGCTGGCATTTTGAGGAATTTACTCATTCGATATAATGAAAATCTTATTTATGTTAGTACACGATTTCCTTGTATTTTCAATTTATAATTTTTTTTAAAAATTTTAATAGACATACACAGGATCTATTTTAGTGGCTGTAAATCCGTATCAAATTTTACCAATTTATACAGCTGATCAAATAAAAATGTACAAAGATAGGAAAATTGGTGAATTACCGCCTCATATATTTGCTATTGGAGATAATGCATATACGCACATGAAAAGATTTTCGCAGGATCAATGTGTAATTATTAGGTAATTTCTAATTTCATAGAGCTAAACGAATGTGAAAAATTGGTAATAAAATGTTTTGTTTACGTTCAGTGGTGAGAGTGGAGCTGGAAAGACCGAAAGTACAAAATTGATTCTACAATTTTTAGCTGCTATCAGTGGTCAACATTCGTGGATTGAACAACAAATTCTCGAAGCCAATCCTATATTAGAAGGTTTTATTTTTTAAGAACAAGATATATTTAATTTAAGAAACTTAATCTTGTTTAATATCAATAGCTTTTGGCAATGCAAAGACAATTCGCAATGATAATTCGAGCCGTTTTGGAAAATACATTGACATACATTTCAATCAACAAGGAATCATCGAAGGTGCAAGAATAGAACAATATTTACTTGAAAAGTCGCGATTAATTAGCCAAGTAAGAATTTATTAATTATTGGTTTACATAGTAAATATTTAACGAAATCTGTACTATCTAAAATCTAAAATAGGCACAAAACGAAAGAAATTATCACATATTTTACTGCATGCTCAGTGGATTATCGAAGGATGAAAAAAATAAATTGGAACTTCAAGATGCCACTCATTATAATTATCTGACTCAAGGTGGAAACATCACTTGCGAAGGTCGTGACGATGGTACTGAGTTTGCCGATATTCGTTCGGCAATGAAAGTTCTCATGTTTTCTGACAAGGAGATATGGGAAATTCTAAAGATTTTGGGATCGATGCTACATTTAGGAAATGTGAGATACAAAGCGGGAGTAGTCGATAATTTAGATATTTCACAAATCCTAGATGCTGGACCTGTCATTAGAGCATCTAAATTATTAGAAGTAATTAATAAATTTGCTCTTTATAATGGTTGATATATTTTTTTGTTTATTTTGTGTATCAGGTTGATCCAAAGTTATTCGTCGAAGCTCTTACTTCTCGTTCAATTTTTGCTCAAGGTGACACCGTCATTTTACCATTAAATTCTTCACAGGCTAAAGATGTTAGAGACGCTTTTGTCAAGGGCATTTATGGCAGAATGTTCATATGGATAGTCAATAAAATTAATTCTGCCATTTACAAACCTAAGTCAGCCGCGGGTTATATCAGAACGTCAATTGGAGTCCTGGATATTTTTGGATTTGAAAATTTCAATCGAAATAGGTAAGAAATCGAAATTTCAAGAGACTCGATAGAAATCATAATATTTTTTATTTTTTGTTTAAGTTTTGAACAGTTTTGTATTAATTATGCCAATGAAAATTTACAACAATTTTTTGTTCGGCACATTTTTAAATTGGAGCAAGAGGAATACAACTTGGAAGCGATTAATTGGCAGCATATTGAGTTTGTTGATAATCAAGAAGCTCTTGACATGATTGCCATAAGACCAATGAATATTATGGCGTTAGTAGATGAAGAAAGCAAATTTCCCAAAGTAAGTACAAAGATACTTTTGTAAATTTTATAAATTCTTAAAATTTGTATTTTATTCAATTAAAGGGCACTGATCAGACATTGTTGAATAAATTGCATAAACAACATGGCAACAATCGCAATTATTTAAAACCGAGGTCGGATATTAACACATCGTTTGGCTTGAATCATTTTGCCGGAGTTGTATTTTACGATACAAGAGGTTTAATATTAAATCTGAATTATACCGATTTGTGTAATGAATATTCTGTTTAATTTAGGTTTTTTGGATAAAAACCGTGATACTTTCAGTGGTGATTTACTCCAATTAGTTCAATTGGCTTCGAATAAATTTTTACAGTCATTATTTTATCAGGATATTGGAATGGTAAATAATTAGAATTTGATATTTATTTAGAAATTCAAATTTTTTTTTGGTTGTTTCAGGGCTCAGAGACAAGAAAACGAACACCCACACTGAGTGCGCAGTTTAAAAAGTCATTGGATAGCTTAATGAAAACATTAGGCAATTGTCAACCCTTTTTTATTCGGTGCATTAAACCAAACGAGCTCAAAAAGCCTATGGTGAATTAAAAGTTTTATAACTAACCTAAGATTTAGTAAATTATTAAACTTTTACTTGAAGATGTTTGATCGGGAGTTGTGCTGTAAACAACTTCGGTACTCCGGAATGATGGAGACTATTCGTATACGTCGTGCCGGTTATCCAATTCGACACACGTTTAAGGAATTTGTTGATCGTTATCGCTTTCTTATTCCCGGTGTGCCACCTTCGCATAAAGTCGATTGTTACTCGGCCACTACCAGAATTTGTTCGGCAGTGTTGGGAAAAGCCGATTATCAATTGGGAAAAACAAAAGTTTTCTTAAAAGTATTTAAATTTTAAAACTAATCGTTTCGAATAAATAATCTTTCTTCATTGATTTTATAGGACGCTCACGATTTATTTTTGGAACAAGAACGAGATCGGGTTTTAACTCGTAAAATTCTCATTTTACAAAAATGTATTCGTGGTTGGGTACTACGACGTCGCTTTGTAAAAATGAGAGCCAGTGCTAGACTTATACAGAGAACATGGAGAACTTATGCGCAACGTAAAAAATTTATCGCGATGCGAGTTGGGTTCCTTAGACTTCAGGCTCTTCTCAGATCTCGGGTTTTATCGAATCGATTTAAATTACTTCGGGGAAATGCTACAGCATTACAGGTTTCGATTTTCATTTAGTGATATTTATAAATTTTTTAATTTTTATTTATTTAATAGGCACAATGTAGAGGTTATTTAGTTCGCAAAAACTTTGTACGTCGCACAAGAGCTGCCATAAAAATACAAGCCCACGTCAGGCGAATGATTGCTCAGAGACATTATCGCAAGATGAGATCTCAATACAGGAATCGTTTAGAAGCATTGAAACTTAGAAATCAAGAGGAAAAAGCATTAGCCAAACATATGAATGCTAAAAAGGCTAGAGAATTAGCCGAAAAGAAATACAGAGACAGACTTTTTGACATTGATCAGAAATTGAATCAAACTGAAAACGAAGAGAGGAAACTGGTAGAGGATAAGAAAGCAGCCATTAATGATGCGGAACGACGAAAATTCGAGCCTGTCGACGATGGCAAAGTATTGGAAGAAATTTTTGGATTTTTAGCTGGTAATTCATCCGATGAAGCACCACCAAATATACTAAAGGTAGCAATTAATAATTATATCACCTAACTATAATTACATTTGAATTCTTCGATAAAAATAGGGCATAGTATCAACTCAACAACCGACTATATTTACTGGTCAAGATGCCGATGGAGTATTGCCAACCCCAGACGACGACGAGAAAGACTTGAGCGAATATAAATTCCAAAAGTTTGCAACAACTTACTTTCAAGGCAATGTCAATCACCAGTATATGAAAAGGGTACTCAAGCAACCGCTTTTGAGCCTACAAACTCCAGGCGATACAATGGTTAACTGAAAATAATTGAATAATATTCATAATTTGATATTATAATGGTTTTACAGGCAGCATTAGCTTTGTGGATTACAATACTACGTTTCATGGGTGATTTAAGTGAACCAAAATTTTACCAGAGTTCAATTCGGGATAACACGTCAGTTATGACCAAAGTTACCGAAACGTTAGGAAGAACAATGGGCCGATCGATTATTAAGAGCAAAGAATATAGGGATCAAATGAATAACGAACACGTTAAAGAGAAACCGCGAAGTTTACGGAAACAACTAATTTCTTTAACTCTTAAAAGGAAAAATAAATTAACGGAAAATATGAGGAAAACTTTACAAGAAGATAATGATGATGCGGCAGAAAGCTACAGTCAATGGTTAGATTCGAGACCAACTTCAAATTTAGAAAAGTTACATTTCATCATTGGTCATGGAATTTTACGTGCAGAATTAAGGTTACTAAACTAAATTCAATCAAAGTCAAAATAATTATTTTATCATTTTTACTTTAGAGACGAAATTTACTGCCAAATTTGCAAACAACTGACTAACAATCAAAGTAAAAGTTCCCATGCAAGAGGATGGATTTTATTGTCTTTATGTGTTGGTTGTTTTTCACCCTCTGAAAAAGTAATGAAAACAAAAAATACTTAATTTATAACTTGATTTGTAATATATTTTCTAAAGTTTGTCAAGTATTTACGATCATTCATTCGTGACGGTCCACCGGGTTATGCTCCGTATTGCGAAGAACGATTAAAGAGAACTTTCATGAACGGAGTACGAAATCAACCACCGAGTTGGCTCGAACTGCAAGCAACTAAATCGAAAAAACCATTAATGTTACCCATCACTTTTATGGACGGTAATACTATCACCCTAGTAGCTGACTCGGCAACGACCGCCAGAGAATTGTGTAATCAACTCGCGGATAAAATCGGACTTAAAGATCAGTTTGGATTCTCTCTTTATATCGCTTTATTCGATAAGGTATCGTCGTTAGGAAGTGGTGGCGATCATGTTATGGATGCGATATCGCAATGCGAGCAATATGCTAAAGAACAAGGCGCGCAAGAACGAAATGCACCTTGGCGACTTTTCTTTCGTAAAGAAATATTTACACCTTGGCACGATGCTTCCGAAGATAATTCAGCTACTAATCTCATTTACCAACAAGTTGTACGCGGTGTGAAATTTGGAGAATATCGTTGCGATAAAGAAGACGATTTAGCCATGATTGCTGCGCAACAATATTACATCGAGTTTGGTACCGAATTAAATACCGAACGGTTGATTGGGTTGATGCCGAATTATATTCCCGATTACTGTTTGCAAGGAAGTGATAAAACTATCGAAAGATGGGGGACGTTGGTGTTGACTGCGTTTAAAAAAGTTTGTATTTTTTTACTTCGTTTTGATTTATAGTTAAAAGTGACATTTATTCTTGTAGAGTTATTATTACAAAGAAAAAGCAGGAAGTCTTCGAGTTAAAGAAGATATTGTCAATTACGCAAAATATAAATGGCCGTTACTGTTCTCGCGGTTTTACGAAGCGTTTAGATCTTCGGGTCCAAATTTACCTAAAAACGATGTTATCATTGCGGTTAATTGGACTGGCGTTTACGTTGTGGACGATCAAGAACAAGTTTTATTGGAGTTATCATTCCCAGAAATTACTTCAGTTTCCAGTCAAAAGTATTTAAATGAAATAGAATTAATTTAAATAATTTTTTAAAAAAATTTGCGAAAGGGCCGACAAATTATTGATGCAAACATTTACTTTGGCAACTGTTCGAGGGGAAGAATTCACATTTCAAAGCCCGAATTCGGAAGATATTCGGGATTTGGTTACATATTTTTTAGAAGGATTGAAGAAAAGATCGAGATTTGTTATTGCTTTACAAGATTACAAGGCGATCGGTAAATTACTCGATTTATATTTTCATATTCTGAACACGAATTAATAATATCTATTTACTGATCCAGACGGTTCTTCATTTTTAAACTTTAATCAAGGAGATTTAATTATTCTCGAAGATGATAATACGGGTGAAATGGTACTTAATTCAGGTTGGTGTGTCGGGCGATGCGAAAGAACTGGAGATAGAGGTGATTTTCCGGCTGAGTGTGTTTACATTTTACCAGCCAATGCGAAACCGTCTTCTGAGATTTTGGTAATTTTATTACTATTTAGAATAACTGAATATCGCAATTTTTGTTCTGGTTTCTGTACTTTAGGCACTTTTTACGCAAGAAGGGGGTGAAAAGAAAAGAATTCTGAACACGAGTCAAATGAATGGCGTTGAAGTGCACGAAAAACCACACACTCTAGAGGAATTTGCAATCGATCACTTCAGGTAAGCCCTAAAAATTGTTTTAAATGGGAGTACTAAAATGGTTAGAAATTACCTTCGCAGACCACCGCCCAAGAAATCGTTAAGTAAAAGCTTAACTTTATCAAGTGCAAGACGCAAAGATAAAGACGATTTATGGCGTCATTTTCGCGAGCCCATTAAGCAACCGTTATTGAAAAAATTGGTTAACAAAGAAGAACTAAGTCGTGATTCGTGTTTTGCTTTCAATGATATCCTTTGTCGAATTATTTTAACATTTTTATTGTCATTTTATTACTTCAAAAACTCCTTAATGCGATGTTACCTATCTTAAAATATATGGGCGATCTGCCGTCTAAGAGGACGAGGACTGGAAATGAGTTGACCGATCAAATATTTGAATCACCTTTAAAACATGTATAATTATTTTTTTTGAGAAATTTCGATAATATTCTGCTTAATTGTAAATTACATTCACTTTTCAGGAAATTCTTAGGGATGAAATTTATTGCCAAATTATGAAACAACTAACGGATAATAGAAATAGGTTAATAATTGTATATAATTAAAATATATTTTGACTTACGATTTTATTAAAGGTTAAGTGAAGAACGTGGATGGGAGCTGATGTGGCTGGCGACGGGTTTATTCGCTTGTAGTCAATCACTGATGAGGGAACTTACACTTTTCTTACGAACGAGACGACATCCCATAGCTGTTGATTCGCTGCAACGATTACAAAAAACACTTAAGTGAGTAAAAGTCAACAAAAGTTCTATTAAATTTCTAATGGATTTGAATTTAAATTAGAAATGGTCAACGGAAATATCCACCGCATCAAGTCGAAGTTGAAGCAATTCAACATAAAACAACGCAAATATTTCACAAAGTTTATTTTCCCGATGACACTGATGAGGTAATTTATTGAGAAACGCAAAATTAAAGGCCAATACTGAATAACAATTTCAGGCGTTCGAAGTCGATTCCAGTACTAAAGCGAGAGACTTCTGCACAAACATAGCTCAAAGATTGAATTTAAAATGGTCCGAAGGATTTAGTCTGTTTGTCAAAATCGCGGATAAAGTAATAAGTGTACCAGAAACAGATTTCTTCTTTGACTTTGTTCGACATCTCACGGATTGGATTAAAAAAGCAAGGCCAACAAGAGATGGTACTGATTAATTATTCTCACATCTTCAATTATTTAAATTGAATATTTTGTATTTATAGGGATAACTCCACAATTCACGTATCAAGTATTTTTCATGAAAAAATTATGGACTAACACAATACCAGGCAAAGATCGAAATGCTGATATTATCTTCCATTACCATCAAGTGAAATACAAAATTTAATTATATAAATTTCTTACGAAATTAAAATTTTTATTTTTCTAAAAACAGGAATTACCCAAACTACTTCGTGGATATCACAAATGTAATAAAGAAGAAGCTGCTCAGTTGGCAGCATTAATTTATCGCGTACGATTTGGAGAAAGTAAACAGGAATTACAAGTCCTTCAGTAAGTTTTCATTTCTTTCTTTTGTAATCATTACATTGAACGGAGAACATGTTTTTGATATAGACAAATCTTAAGAGAACTTCTACCTGGTGATATGGTTAAAGGTCAAAGTTCGAATGAATGGAAGAAATCAATTATTGCTTTTTACAACCAAGACTCTGGGCTGTCGCCCGAAGATGCAAAAATTAATTTTCTGAAAATTATTTATCACTGGCCCACGTTTGGGTCGGCATTTTTCGAAGTCAAGCAATCGACAGATCCTAATTATAACGAACATTTACTAATTGCCATTAATAAACAAGGCGTCAGCCTCATAGATCCAAATTCGAAGGTAATAAATTAATGTTTACAGTTAAGGTGTAAAAAAAAGTACGATTAATATCTTTACTTACTATTTTCGAGTTTAGGAGATATTGGTAACTCATCCTTTCACGCGTATTTCTAATTGGAGTAGCGGGAACACATACTTTCACATGACTATTGGGAATTTGGTTAGAGGAAGTAAACTTCTCTGTGAAACTTCATTGGTAAATCATCAATTAACATAGACATTTGAATTTGAATATAATAATCGTTTTGTTTCGTTATTTGATTTAGGGGTACAAAATGGACGATTTGTTGACATCGTATATTAGTTTAATGTTAACAAACATTAATAAACAAAAAAGTACTCTTCGAATAAAATGATAAAATTTCATAATACTTAAGAATCCGCGCCACAATTGATAAACGAAATGAATTTTTGGGCACTTTTGCAATTCTTATTAATTATTTTATTTTATAGAATTACATTTTTTTGATTATACAATCTAGTTTGGATGATTTTTTATTTTTAAATGATTTACCTTTAATTAATGACTATACTTTGTTAGCTATTTACAAATGACAGATGCAAATGTGAATAAATTTCTAAAATTATACAGTACTTTACTAATAAATATTTGCCAGTATTAAGTGTTTCGGATATTTTTTTCTTTTCATCCCAGTCATGCCAAGGGAATAGTAGGTGGTTCTGCTATTCTGCCTAAATAACCGGCAGCATAGGCAAGCTTTCCATTAGGTATAGCCACTACCAGCCGATTGGGGACATTAAGCCATATCACCATCCCTCTTTCTCTCAATCAAAATGGAATCTGAAATGGTGGAACTCAGAGAGAAATTGCAATTCTCCGAGTCAGAGAAAACACTAACGCAAATTACCATATTCGATTTTTTGGTGTAACCCTAGCTAAGATGGTAATTGTATTTTGAAATCCCGTCGATTTTGATTTGTTTCAATTCATGTGATTTTTATTTTTAATTAAAGTATATTTTATTATTCATCACTCCAGTTAAATATGAACAGGATTTCCCTTATTTGCGTTTCGTTCGGCTATGGCGGGTTCATCTTTTTACTTTAATTCAATCGTTATGCATGATCCTAATGTGGATTGTCAAACTAACTCAAATCTATGTCAATTAGTTTCGTATTTATGTTAAGTTTTGTCTGTTTTGTCTGTATTTATTTGTTTACTTATTTACTTAGTTTTTTATTTTCTTGCAGTTAGTGATTATGGTTGTAGTACGGAAAACCCTCAAATATATTTTACGTTGAATAAATTGAAACAATTAGAACACTTTTTACTCGGGAGTCGCAAGCTCAGAAATGTCGAATATGCACAAATTGCCACTTGCGGTTTGTTGCAAAATTAGAAGAATAGTATGTGCAAAGTAATGATTAAATTTTTGATAGTCAAGAAGATACTGATTTATAAATATTATAAGAATTTAAATTAGCAGTTAAACTCATCGCAGTGTGCCAAATAACCTTTAAACTCAGAATTCGACTGACGTTGTATAGAATTAAAATATATTTTCACTTTATTAAAGATCAAGTAAAGAACGGGTTGGAAACTGTTGTGGCTGGCAACGGGTTTATTCACTTGTAGTCATTCACTGATGAGAGAACTTACACTTTTCCTATGTGAAGTAATAAATTCCCGCGATCAATCGACCGATTTCAAACTCGGATTTCTCGAAATCCAAAGCACAGATTTTAATGAAATTTTGCACACATTTAGTACATGCCCAGGGATATATTCAGTCTAAATTTTAGACCCCCAACTTGTCTCGTTTGAATTTTACTGCCTTTCGAGCATAGCCGTTAAAACCTAAGAATTCTTGTCTCAGCCAATCAGTTCGACGATTTCAAACTCGGATTTCGAAAAATCCGAAACACAGATTTTAATGAAATTTTGCACACATTTAGTACGCCTTTATGGCTATGTCCAGTCCAAATTTCAGACCTCCGAATCGTTTCGTTTGGACTTTACAGCCTTTCGAGCATGGCCGTTAAAAATTAAGAATTTTTGTCTTAGCCAATTAGTTTAGCGATATCATTCTTTTAAAACAAAAGTCATCAAATTAGTTTTAAATATTTAATCGTGCAACTGTCTGAGTTGTGCACATTACAATTCAAATTACGACTTCGCCAAACGTTTTGGTTCGCAATTAAGTAAATGACAAACAGGCAAACACAATATCAGTATTTCGTGTGCTGTTTTTACTTATTAAATAAAGTTATAAAGACATATCATGCACTTAGAAATTATTCATGAATTTGAACTATTGTTCGAATCAATATTAATAACAAAACTTAGTCAAAAAATACCAGCAACATTTGCACTCACACTTATCCTTCTTCACATTCCTTCTTTCACATGTCGTGAAAGAAATTTTGAGATAGAGTCAAAATTATCATTTAAATATGATATTATAAATTACTGAGTTTTTTAATTTTTAGATGATTTGAAATGAGAATTTAAAAAATATTGATCCGAGAGAAAAGAGAAAAAAGAAGCTAAGCTTAAATTCCCATTAAATCAAACTTTATAATTTATTTCACTACTTGTTCAGGTTTTATTTTTAGTATCAACCGATCGCGATAGGCTACCGTGTAGAAATTGATCGTTTGTATAGATAGATATGGGTTGTTTAAAACCCGGTCAATCAAAGAGTAAAATAATGTTTGAAAATAAAAGGTTAGAATACGAGTATCCATTGTAAACCCATAGCCTGGTGATTGTCAATCATCGATTTCGAATTTACTAGAGTTTATTGCAACAATTGACTATAGCAAGATCCATCGAAAAACTGGCAAATGCTTATCAGTTGCTGACAAACATACGATTGACGATCGATAATCGATAATCGATAATCGCTTTTGGTCCAGAAACAAAGTAGAGTTGGGCCAACATCTGTGACCACTGGACGCTTTTTCATCCCAGTCAAGCCAGGGGAATAGCAAGTGGTTATTAATGTAGACTCAGTTCTACTATTCTAATTACCGACGGCAGGGCCAAGCCCCTCCTCCGTAAATTTTGCCGATCCAACTGTCTTTAAAGTGTGACTGTAATTCTCAAAATATGGGACCAACAGCTAAGAAATCCGTGCAAAAGACTACCGTTTGTTTGTTCTTTGTTCAAAACCATCAATAGATCTAGGCTGAGAATTAATCCAATGGCTCTTGGGTCCAAAATCAAGCAATCACCTCTTAGGCTCTTCGCCAGCTGAAATTGACATCAATGCATTTTTTTTCTTAAAAATACCAGACCTAGTACATTTTCCAACTTGAATAATAGCATTAGTAGATGAAATTCAGTTAAAGAAATGCCAATGTGATGAGGAAAGTGAATTTGGCTCAGCAATTCGAGTTATAGCCAAAAAAAATTATCTGGATAATTTTTCTCAAATATCTTGTAAACCAGTAGTCCTAAGAAACCGTACCGTTATAGATATTCTTACATGCTAAGAGCTATTTAATAATACATGCAAATGGGATATGAAACCTCTTTCTTAAATGCTGATAACAATCAACAATTTTTACTTTTCTATATTTTTAAAGAATCGATGTAGTCCGACTTAAAAATCTTTCTCCTGAAGAGAAAAGTGAATTTAGTTCAGAAATGTTTAAATTATAACAAAAAATTTGCTGACACGGAGAACAAGTTTTCCTTTGACTTTTTTCAAATAAATCAAAACGCTAGTTCTAATTAAGCAGTTGTAACTTGCAGAAATTTATTTCAACTTCAAGAGCAATCTAACCATATAATGCAAATAGAAAATAAAATTAGTTCATTCAAAAGTAC
>JAQFZU010000961.1:0-17119 GCA_034696185.1 Henia vesuviana | reverse complement strand
TAGATCACTTAGCAACCAAACAGTTATGTATTCTTACACAGCCAGATTACACATTCCATATTGCAAATAGGTTGCAATATTGTACAATATAGGTAACAACTTATAACTATAACTTTACATTACAAATTAGTCCAAACACAATACTTAGATCTTATGTTGCACAAGTCCAGCTCGGCGGGAATCAACTCTTCCAATGCTGCATGATGCTCGATTGGAAAACAAGCAATGAAGGTTTTGTTTGTGCCCCATCGCAGCTGGGTGGCCTGCCATATCTGTCACTCTAATGTGTGGTGAAACGCCTGGCTTTTCTGAGGTGGAAGCTCGCCGCACCAGTGTTGCGGGTGTGGACCGTCCAAAAGACCGAGTGAAAACAGTGAAGGTGATTGGCGGACATTCTGCAAAATTCAATACTTGTTTCAAAAAACAACACAAAGGGGGTTTAGGTGACAAGGTATGCCGCTTGTAACGCGCACTCTCTTGGGGTTCTACCTTTGGTGGAGACTAAGCCAGTATATCAGCTTTTTGTTTTTCTTGCCAGATGGCTTTGAAGGCTGCACTTGGATTGGTTGGCAATGGCTGGCCACCTAGGGGAGAATCTTCTGCTCTTGGTGGGTCAGCCCGTTGTTACTGAATGTTTTCAGGCGAGCTATCACTTGCTTTTGTACGATTAGTAGTCCTTCCAGTGGTTGTGCGGGCTTCCCCTAGGTCATCAAAACTTGGTGTTCATTCTGCAAGATTTAATTTTGTCACCAGGTGACATTGCTTTTGCCTGCTGTTGATCTCTGGTTACGTTGACTGGTGGATGGCGTTCGATTGAACTCAAGTCACTTCGTTGTGGGCGACTACTGGTTTCCATGCTGTATGAATAAATTCTATCTGGGCCATGTGGGGGTGATGCCAAAAAATCGTTCTCAGGATAGATTCGAGTCGTCAATCGAGTGTTTTGTAATTTGACTAATTTGGAAATCAGGTTACAGGAGTGGGTTTCTGGGCTGACAAGAAGTGATTGGGTTTGGGGACCAGGATCGTGGACAAATCAATTCTCTAATCAAACTCAACTCATGGAATGGGAAAGAGGTGATCTGGATACCCAAGATGGCAGCGACGGCATGCAACGGTGTGGTACATGAACCATGGCATGGGTGATGATCAATGTGTGCGTCGCTTTTGGGATGTCGACTGTCGAGTGACTCGTAGATCGGTTGAGGCAAATTCAAGATGCAGCTTCACAGTGGTGTGGTTTGAGGCTGTCGCTGAGCAATCAACATCGCTTTTACCGTGTCCTTGAGCATCATCCCGCTTCGTAACTGGATATTGTTGTCTAGTGCCAATTGCATCATCATGAGCATTTGGTCGTTAAGACTTCTGGTTGGCTCGAGGGCCGTGGGTGTCAGCCGCGAATGCAAATCAGATGCTGAGGGATCTGAGGGATTCTGTAATGATTGACGACAGTTAGAATGACGTCCTGTTGGTTGATCGGCCACCTTATTTGTATCATGCCATTTATGTAAACATTACACAAAAAAAGAAAATTCACTTTGCTTGCGAATCTATCTGAAATGTGTGATTCATTCAATTCTCTTCAACTCCATTGCAATCCATTTTATTTAGATTTGAAACAGAATCAGTGACATATTACATGGAAGGAAAACAAGTTTAATAATATGAAACTATAAAAATAATGAAAATAGTTTTATTTGAGAATTTATATTCATTAACTTAGCAACATAGAAAACAAACATCTGCACTGTTATTCTTTTCTTGTAATACATAATGCATGCAACAGAATAGTAGAAATATAATTATTTTCAGTAAATACATGTCTAGGATATAAAAAATCATTGAAAAAATGTTTAGGAGCTATTGATTCATAAAAGCAATGATTTACACAAAGATCAAATAATTCTTCATACTTAATGAAATGAAAAGGACTAATGTCACCAAATAACTTAGGAAATACCAAATTTATTTGATCCCATATTTTTAGTTTCAAACCCTTTAACAACTTTAATTCATTCATTTTTACATCATCGTATTCGTCGCAAATAACATCAATTATTTTTAAGTTAGACTTCTTGCTGCACAGTTGCAAAAAAATTTCTTTAAACAATTTACTTCTAATTATTAATCTTGTAATTTGACTATTTTGAATTGTTTTTACAATTTCTATTTCTTGTCCCTTTACCCAAGATTGGATGTGTAAAATTTGTACATTTTTCCAAGCACATTCAATTAATGGTTCATTAATATATGACAAATGTAAAGTTTTAACAGTTTGGAAACCTTTCCAACTTGGATTAGCCATTGCAAAGGCATTTAAATCTGCATTTGGATTACATGTAAATATAGATGGCTCAATTTCAGTAAGGGCATTCAAATTTAATACTGGGTTACGTACTGACAAATGGTCACAAACCATTTTATTTGATACTTTCTGTCTGCACTTTAACATTGTAACATCCAAATTCATATACTTAAATTTTTTCTTTCCACCATTAGTAAGATCAAATAAATCAATATCTTTTCTACTGTCAATTGATATATAAGACAAATAGCTCGATTCACCAATAGCACAAATAAGATCATCGATATAAAATAGTTCACTGCTAAATTTCAAAGCTCGGATTTGATTGTTCTTTAAAAGTTTAATAATAATATTTTTTACCAAACTATTGTTTATGTCTAATTTTAAATTAAAAAATCGTATTGTTTTATAAACATTGTTTGACGAGACTATTTGTAAAAACTCGTTAACTAATTTTAGATCTATAAAATTAAAGATCAGAGTTATCAGACAAAATTCAACATTTGGTGACGATACAAATGGTAAAACTGATTCGATGTTTATGTTTGTAATTTCATAACTGAGTAATTCCTGAATATCAACTGGCACTTTACAGTGCACTGTAAATGTAAATCCTGGCTCAACAAATCGTATCACTAAAGATCCTGTAAATTTAGTCAATATTTGTGAATACTGTTGAAGGTCTTTTATATCAATTAGAATGTGTTCGATATGATCAGATGTTAATAAGTGATTATAAAGTATGTCATAATTTTTTAGATAATTCCTGCAATAAGGAAATTTTATTCGAGATGGAAAGAAATCTTTTAGTCTATTACTTTTAGAAATGTTAATCGCAGAACATTCACTAAACAAACGGACAGCATAGTTAAAATCCAATAAAAAAAAGCATTGGAACGATTGCATATAAGATAGTACATAATCCAAGTCATCATCAACTAAACCCATTAAAAATATAATTGCTAATGATGTTCCTTTTGATTCAAAAAATCGCATCGTTATCAATTTCAAAAAAACTTGAAATTCTTCAGATTTGTTGACTTTCAATTCCATGTACAAACCGAAAGCACAAGCAAATTCAATTAACGACAGATGAGATGCCTCGTAGTAAATTTTTGATTTCAACAATGTTGTTTGCGATTGCTTTGTGAGAAATCCAAGTTTATAAATTTCATCAGTCAAATCGTCATTTTCAAAAATTAATGTTCCTTCGGCAAATTTCTTCACGCACAATTTTCCAAACTCGTACACAATTTGTTGAATGGGATGAATTTTTCTATTATCAAAGCAAAATAAATCAAAACCGTCTTCAACCTGCTGTTTTCGATTTAAGTAAGAATGTTTAATAACGGTGTTAAACAAATGTTTGTATAAACTCGTTTGTGTCGAAAACTCTTTTGTATCGTCATTTACGATTATTGGTAAAAGCATTAAAAATAGTGGCGAATCAAATAATTCCAGTTCCAAAGATACACAATTTGAAATTCTGTCAACTGTTTTGTGGGAAAAAAAATTTTTCAAGAATAGTCGTTTATTCTCGTTTCTGATTCCTAATATAGAAATTCGTTTGTCAGAAAAGTTTTCTTTAACATTGGACATACCAAAGAGCTGAGTACGTTCGTCGTTACTCAATTGAAAAAATCCCGTTCTACAAAATACAACAATTGTAACTTTCTCGAATTTTTGTTTGTGCAAGATTTTCATAATTTCCTCTCGAGTTTCAGGCAATATTTAGTCTAATCCGTCTAATATTAATAAGTCTCGTTCTGGTAGTAGTCTATTAGATTCATAATATCATTTGTGTCTACGTTGCACCGATTTCCTATTTCGACTATTGCGTCTTCGATGTTACGACGTCCCAATTCGCAAAGTTGCACAAAAAATACTAGTTTGAACTCCATGTATTTTCTTTGGTTTGCCCAATCAAATGCGAGTTTTACAGCCATTGTTGTTTTACCATATCCAGGTTGACCTTCCACCAATAACCGTAATGGTTTTTTCCCTTCTTCTTTCTTAAAAATATCTTGCATTTTTATTACTTTGTTATTTTCACTCATTTCAAGATCAACGAAATATTTATTTAATGATAGATCGAGACCTCGATCTAACCAAGCCACTTTTGGTAACGTATATTTTAGATAAAAGTGTTGTAAATTCTGTTTTAAAACTTTTGAATTTTTCCCGTTTGTATACCAACGACTAAGATAATTACGATGTTCAAAAGTGCCTGTTACAAACAAAAATTAGGAAATTCAGTAATAAATCTTATATGAAAAAAGAATGTTATCTGACCGCTTGCTTCGGGTTCACTGCTAACAATTTGCAATCCTTTATTAATCGTTTTAGAGACGGTAATTGATATTTTTTCCGCTCCTTCAATCGTAATGGGTGTTGCTGCATCTCCCTGAACGACATCGTTAATACTCATTTTTAATAGCTGAAATCACACAAAAGTTTATTGTAATGCAAATTTTGTGATTTTTTTTATTGAAATATTTCATAGATAAATCATTAATGAGAAATTGCATAAATATGTTATGCAATTTTTTCTAATCGTGTTTGTGATATTTGTTGGAATATAATTTCTATATTCCTATCTTGAATTACTGAGCCAGTTTTGAACAAAAAACAATTAAGTATTTGTTCCTTGACTGGTCAGAGTGAACTGATTTGGTACATAGAAAGTTGTTACATTACAGAAATCAAGTAAAATTAATATTAGTAATTTCACAAAGTAAACAATCAATAATCTTTTATTGGTTGTTGCCACCTAATGTTAGAACCTGCAATGATGGAATGAGTCACTACAACAATATTCTAAGCAAATTTAAAGAAAATAGTTCTAGTGTTTCACACATTCTGATTGTTTTAACAACAAATACAAAATATTTTAAATTGCTTGAAATTGACTATTTAAGGATTATCCCCACATATATTACCAAAATTATTCATAAACAAATACAAAATTTTGCTGATTCACATTTTGTAAAGACTAAATTAATAAGTGGTTGTATTTATTAAATTAATAATCTATTTCATTTATCATAGTTTCAAAATAAGATAAATAAATAATCAAAGTCTCACAATAAGTTTTTATCAGTTTTTAAATGTTAAACACAGAAATGGTAAATTAAACTTATAAAAGTTTAATTTATCACTTATGTAATAAACAAAAGTTTCATGTTATAAATTTTTTATGAACTGTTCTAAAGTTGTATAGAAATATGTTACTACTTTATGTATAGTTTTATAATTTAAATAATGCATAGCAACTAAGTTTGTTAAGAAAATTCACAGAACAGAGGCTGAAAATACTAATTTCTAGATATATTAGGTAAAACACATACTATATGTACATTATTGTTATAGAGAAGTTGCATACAGAAAAATGACCATAATAATTGTTAAATACAAAATTATCTACTTTACAGAGCCTTTACAGATTAAAATAATATGTAATAATTAATTTTTATTTGTAATATTACATATTTGATTCTACAATTTAATATTCTTTATTAATTATTGATTATTTTGTTAAAATAATCTTTTATTAAGTTCATATGCTACTGATTTCTGTACAGTTGCAAAAAATTGTACAGTTGCAAAAGTCATACATGAAAAAATAATAAAACATAACTTACTAGTTCTGCAGACAGTGCAAATGTTTGAAGCTTGTAGCTAGTTTGAGATCAATCAAACTTACAGCATAATGTGTGTGACTGAAAATGCTTGCTTTGCTTCAATTTGTTTGTGTTAACATTAACTCATCATCAATTATAAGAAAATAAGGACAAATTTTAAGTCAAGGCAACCAACATAAATAACTTCTTTCCAATGTAGCAAATGCTGTAGATCCTAATCAGTGTTTCCAGATATTTTCAAGCAAAAACGAATATTGAGCAGATGAAAATTGCAGATATCAACACCAGGTCGCAGAGCTAATGTGCAAACAAGCTAAATAGAGAGGTTCTGCGTGCCATTGTACTGCAACGGCAACATGTAGCTCCTGGTGCTGGAATTCCTATTGGCGTTCTAAAGGAATACCTGGAGACCCCATTATACGAAATTGTCAGTAAAAACAACGTGTAAATAAACTCCGCCCCTGATGATTACCACAAAAAGTGATGACGTTTTAAGATGGCTGGCCGTTGCTATTGCCGTATTACGGCAAACAGAACCTCTCTAATATCAGCGTGAATTTTTTTGTGAAATTTTTTTTAACTAACCTCGATTACATAATAATGAAATGAATGAGTACGTGCAGAATAAACCGATTCGATGCTCGCACCTTTCCCTTTCTCTTTTATATGTTCTGTTATGCCTCCTTTTTTGATTGCTTCTCATCTTTGTCATCCTTCGGTTTTCTTTTTCTACCTATTGATTGAACAGTGTTTGTGCAAACTTAGGTCAAACCAAAACCAAAGTTAATGGCAAAACCAATCATGCAAAAATCAAAGAAAAATTCAAATGTTATGAAAAAAACCAAAATAAACCTGCAGTTTTAAAATTTAACATTTTAACAATTTATTTAAATTGAATAAAGTATTTTTGCCTATATTTTAAGATGTTTTTACCTACATTGCAATTTTACAAAGTTCATTAGAAATTCTAATTGCTCATTGCTTAATTTTAAATGTCAGATTTGATTGTTTTATATTAGCTTTTTTTAAAGCATACATACATTTAGTTTTAAATTTAAAAATTTTACAGTTTTAAAAACATTATTTAATAAAATTGTTGTGATCTGAATAAAGTCCAAAAAGCTTGGATAGAAAGATCTGACTGATTCAGACAAAAATTTAATGTAATGCAAATTTCGTGATTTTTCCTATTGAAATATTTCATAAATAAGCTTCCGTCGTTGAAGCTGCAGCTTCTGTTGTCTCCATTGACAGATCGGTTGCGATGCAAGGATCAGAAGGTGAAAAAGGGGTGATTTCCGTATCCCTAGCTGCCACTTTCTTCACCCTCCTCTTCTGGTACCTGATTCTATTCCTGAACGTTTTTCTGGCATGCCGCACCAGTTGCTCATAGGTGAAATTGGGATACTTCTGTTTCACCATTTCTATTTCTTCTTGAGTGGGCTGATAAGTCTCTCCAGGTGGTGGAGGGTGATCTAACGACCCGGATGTGGACGACCTGTCCTGAGGTCTCTTGTCCCCAGCAGTCAGTTGTATTGATTGTTCAATTGTTGGGTATTCAACTTTTGGAAGGATCAGCTGCCTATACTCTTCCGTATGAGACAGTGGAGCCCATCTTTTTGGTGGTGACATCCCCCAAGGCCTGTGGATCTGCCTCAGTTCCAGCAGGACAATCGGCCAACAAAATTATGTATAAACAAATACAAAATTTTGCTGATTCACATTTTGTGAAATCTAAATTAATAAGTGAGCGTATTTATTAAATTAATAATCTATTTCACTTATCATAGCTTCAAAATAAGATAAATAAATAATCAAAGTCCAACGACAAGTTTTTATCAGTTCTCAAATGTTAAACATAAAAGTGATAAATTTAACTTTTATAAGTTTAAGTTTAAGTTTAATTTATAACTTATGTAATAAAGAAAAGTTTCTTAATATAAACTTTTATGAATTTTTCTAAAGTTGTATAGAAATATGTTACTACTATAATTTCTTTAATTTGAATAATGCATGGCAACTATAAATTTGCTAAGAAAATTCACAAAACAGGCTGTAAATACTAAATTCAGGATATAAAAAATATATATACATTACTGTTGTAAAAAAGATTCATGCAAAAATATAACTACTAAATATTAAATACAAGATTATGGAACTACGAGATGTACTTTACAGAGCATCATAGATTAAAATAATATGCAATAATTAATTTTTATTTGTAATTACAAGTTTCCGCTGGACCTCTTGAAGCACATTGCCAGTACCCGGGAAAGGTACCCCCATCTCTCTAGAGGCAAATTGATTTCCTGTGCACGCGCCACTGTTCGCAACTGCGTAAGCGAAAGACAGAAGAGACAGCGAAAGGCTGAAGAGAGGGCGGCGGAGCTCACAGAGTGGGAGCAATGCGAGACTGGCGGCTCTCAAATCAAAGAGTCGGCTGTGGTCTCCGAGGAGATAGATATTACCCAATCTCCACCTCGACCAGTTTTCCCCATTCCATCAACTTCTTAAGCCGTGGCGACAAAACTGGAATTTTCTTCCAGCCCCGCCTTAACAATCAAAGAAGATGATCCCATGTTGGCACGAGGAAGAAAGTTAATCGCGCAATTTGGGGAGGACACAAGGAAACGACGCACCAACTGGAATGATTTCCGGTGGGAAGTTGTCCCCTCGCCCCCTCCCGAAGTTGCGTGGGACGTATTTATGGGTTGTCTTCTTCTTAATGGCAAAACTTTGACACGAATTGCTCTTCGTGTCATCACCGTGAGCCCTAGCTCAGAAATTGTTTGGCGAACGGAATGCAAACAAAACATGCTGTCCCAAAACACACGCCATGGGGGGCAATGGACCCCACGTCCAGTTCTACCACTCTCGACCAACCCACTCAATTTGCCGGCTGGTCACCACCATGGACGAATGGGGATCACATACGGTAATTTCCACGCCCTTTACTGATCTAGCCCCCATAGAGGGACGAGAACCACAAATTGTTATTTTCAAACCCTCTATTCTTAATTTGACCACGGAGGAGCAGGTACCACATACTGCGATTCCTACTCCCCCTACTCAAACTCTTCAAGTGGAGGAGCGGGAGTCGCTATCAGCGGTGTCCATGCCTCCCACGCTAACCTCTCCCATCCCTGAGATGGAGTCATCACCACCACATTTGAAGGATTCTCCTTCTGAGACTCTTCTGAATGCAATGGTGAAGACCACCATCTCCACTACTGAGGATATGGAAACTACCTCGCCTCAGTAGTGTTCCCTATCCCTATTTTTTTATTATTATCATGGATACTGATCTGAAACTCCATGCCCACCTGGTCACCTGGAATTGCTTTTCCACCTAGAAGTTCCAGTTTTTACCCAGACGGCAGGGACAACGACAACAATTCATTGCCTCCGAACAACCCACACGGCCGCAATTAATTTGATTCAGCGTCCCTACCTGTGTGTGGTGTTTTCTTTTTTATGTTCTTCGTTTTTTTTAAATTTGTTATTTTACTCGTTTGCTTTTATTATTTTGTGTAATTTTGTTTTTTGAAAAAATCTTCATTTTTAAAGCCACCGCAGTTGCACTACATAGCTTGGGCCCGGATCTTTCTCAAGTTCACCACTGAAATCTTTTAAGTTAGTGCCTGGTGCGACCATTTTCGCCTCTTCCTTGCACATTCGTTCGTACTGCCATATTTAGCCATCTTGCCCTGGTCAATAAGACTAAGAAAAAATTGTGACCAGCAGTCACTAGAGGGCAGTACAAACCCCCGATCACATTATTTCTGGGGCGCGTCCATTCGCATCACCTGGGGGGCTCAGCCTCGGAGAAACAAACAGTCTGTTACTGCCGGTCCTAGAGACAAGATAGGCGATACAAATCTGGCTGTTCCAGTCGTTACGATGATCGGGACTGCCCAGGACCGAGTGCGTTGGACGTGGTGGTCGTACGGTGGTTGAAGGTAAGTACGACCGCCCCACATAGCTGGGAAGCAAGTAGCTAAGCAATAAGGCTACGTGACGATAGCTTCGGCTATTGGCACGTGGCTGGCAAACCGAGAGTAAAGGAAACGGGACGATGATGTGAGTCGCAGCCTCTATTAATAAAGGTCTAAACAAACAAGCCACGCATCCGTCTTCGCTCATTCCAAGTGATGTGGCTGTAAATCTGTCAAACTGGGTTCCGTGCCCAGCCAAGCAGCGCCTCACAACTTTATATTTCAAGAAATATTAGTCAAGTGACCAAGACATTCTTTACTTTGCTAAGCATTTAAATTCAATTATTGTTGATCCAAATAAAGAAGCTGGAATATTACATTCCAATGTAAAAAGAAAATATATTTACATCATGACTGATCTTGCAAGAATAAAATTTTTATTATTGTAACAATAAAAGCACATATTTTGTTAGATTAACAATATTATATCAATAGTTATTGAATTATTTATAGCTAGAATTTTGAGGTACTCAATATATTTCAAGATTTAAGGTAAGATCTAGATTTCCCCATTTCAGTATTCCCTTTAAATATATTCAAGTTCAATATATTGAATTATTAAATAATTTCACTACATAAAACATAAACATCCAATTTTAAGTAGTAATTTAACTCTTTTAAACCGTTTTAAATTCTATCACTAACATATTGAATGACTATGATTAACATTTAAAATGTGATATACACAAAGTATATCTTATCAAGTATCACAGTTGAATCCGGTTAGAAAATGAAGATTTTCTATTACTTCTTTCTTACTTTCATTGTGATAAGTGTTTCTAGTGCAAAACCAAAACAACAAAAAGCTAAGTATGCAAAAGAATTAAGAGGATTAGAATTTTAATTTACTTATAATTTAATTTATTTTCTATTGTTTATTTTTAGATGTCTTCCATATAAAGAAGAATGCATAATACAAGGAACTAAATGTTGTTATCCATTCAGTTGTACACCAGCAGGTTTTGAACATTATTTTACATGTCAGATGGATATTTAGAGTTTTGAAAGTTAAATAAAAATGTCGCCATTTTTTAACAGAGTAAAACCTTGACTTTTTTTATTGTCAGTGCTAATTCACACTGAATTAGCATTGATTATGCCTAGTATCATTTGACTTACAGCATTTTAAGTAAACATTTACCAAGCATAGAAAGATTTCTTTCTGGATATCATCAATGGAACAATTTATCTTTTTTGTTATTTTAGAATGCTGCAACATAAATTGTCTACAGACCTTTTTGATTTAAGAAATTGATCAGTTAAAGCATTATTCATGACATATAATATTTTGAAAAAAAAACATTTTTGAGAACATATTGGCATAGGCTGCCAGCTTATATCTATCATGTCCTGCCATTTATATTTGAATCTAAAATTATATATGTAATCTTTCAATCACTTCAATACCAAGACCAAATTATGCATTGTGCAAGAATACCACAACAATACTATGGTTTTAAGACATTTTGTGTTAGATCAGAATTTGTTGAATAGTTATTTCTCTGCTCTTTAATAATTAATGACAATCTAATGATGATCATATTTATCCTGCTCTGATTAATATTGACTCTCGGAGAAAGGGGGGAATTCTATTGATAGGATTTAATGTAGGCCTTATTTCAGCTACTCAGCTTGGCATCAATGCCAAGAGGCAAACCTTTCATCTAAAAGTTTTGTCTCTTTGAAAATTTCATTTATGCAAAAATTATAATGGGACCTCTCACTTAAAGTCAATTCCAGCTCTGTCTCACCCAAGAATGAGCATCAATGTTAGCCTAGACTTACTCACATCTCTCGAACCCAAAGGCAGATGTGCAAACCACTAAGCCACCAGTGCTTAATGGTTTGCAATATCATCCAACACAAAACTAATGACTTAAAAGTTAAAAATCTTTTTAAAGAATTTCTGTTCTTCACATGAAACAAACCACCAACCTTAGCCATCAATTAAAACTAAAGAAACATAGACTGCCATGCAACTAGACTACTAACATTTGAACCTTTATCAGGATTGCCAGATTTCCTATCTATAATAGTAATATGGAGATGGTGATGGTTGTCATTTCAGTGGCCATGTCGGTGGTTGTCACCACTGAGTGCGCATGGGAGTTTAAGTCTGTACACATGACACAATTAGAGCAAACATGGCAAAGAGAAGTGTTTAGGCTATATTTATTCGCTTCTGCTGCTAACTGCCAACTAGAAACTAATAATTTATTTGCCAACTAACTAATTGAGAAACAAGTCTAGTTTACATAAGCAAAGTGTTAGTTAATCACCTATCCTAACCTTACTTAACATATGAATCATATACATCATGCTATCAGAATAAGTTTTTTCCATGAACCGAGCGCCCAAAACAAATTCCAGATTTGGAATCAGCATCCCTTGACTGAAGGTAAGTAATAAATTTCACCACTAAAATCGAATTCTTATAACAAAAATTAAAAGATTACTCATTTTAAAGAAAGTATTCCGTTTTTTAACTGGCATCAGCGTTTGGTGCATCTGGGCTTCGATCGACTCCGAAGAATGATCAAAGATGGTCGAGTCAAAGACGTCACTGGAGTTTTCAAAAATGATTACTTCTAGACTAGACTTATACTCTAAATGAATGGCTACCCCAACCTAACAATCAACAATTAAAGGATAGGTTGGCACATTTGTAGTTGGAAATAGTAAATCAAAAGAAGACAAATAATTTAGTGTGTCAGATAAATGATTTTATCAAAATTTTCAAACTGCACAATCTCCAGACCTAGTACTATTAGGCAGCGCACATAAAAGAATTCAAATGCGGACACATGGTTTGGAAGTTGACCGAGCCTTTGCACCATTGCACCGTCATCAAAACTTAATGGGTTTGCTGAATATTAACTAAATTATGTCTTTTCTTGCAATCCTTTTCCAGCAGACAAGAATTAGTTGTGAGTTGCCAGTTGCCAGTTGTCGACAACCAATTGCCAGTTTTCAGCAACCAATTGCCAGTTTTTAGTGGTCAGCAATTGGTTGCCAGCAGTATCAGTAATCGGTTGCTGGTTGTCGGTTACTAGTTCTAATTTTACATTTGATTTGACTATTTAATTTTTACTAATGTAACAATATTTCTTATTCTTCTTCATATTGTTGAAAATATTTTTGTTGCAATCTTTTTATCTGTACTAACTACAAGTTTCCAATCAGGATGGTGGTGATGGTTTAATGTTTTAGGTTGCCAGCAATGCCATGCGGCAAGAAGACACCATGGCAAAACCAAAATAAAACAAAATGAAAAAAGAACAAACCAAAAAAAAAACAAATGAAGAAGAACGGGGACCCCAGAACCCATCATCGGCAAAGAAAAAAAAAAGAGAAGAATTAGGGAAGAAAGAAAAGATTACCAGAGGATCCTGTTGGCCTCACTGTAATGAGTTATTAGGGGGCACCACAAGAAAGTAGGACTTGAAAGTTTTACTCCCCTCCAATCAGGAGAGGAGTAAAATAATCTTTGTCAAGTAATGAGTACAAATTATTAGAATCACTATTACATTTATTATATTTAGATCCAATAAATACTTTTAAGAAAAATCTCAATTTGTTAAAAAAAAAGAAACAAATCCCATTCAAATTTAGTTAGTAGCCAAAAGTATAATACTTTCAATAAAACAGGTTTTCTCTCAGAAAGACCTATAGGTGTATAGGTGCATAGTGTGGATTCCAGGCAGCAGTATCGCAGATGGGGCACATAAATAACTTGAGACAGATGCAAGATTTCTAAGTTGCCGAGCCGTTATTATCGGCCACAACCCGCAATCACCACCATGTTCCCAACGCTTCCTATAGTTGGCTGGCCTCGTACTGGTATCTGTGATACCAATACAAAGCAATATTATCTATAACACACTAAATGGCTGTGTGGGGTAGCCGTACATATCATCTCAGCCCCCGCACATTCCCCATGACCATCGCATTGCCACCTGAGCAACCCCAGTCATCTCTCTCACCAAGACCAGATATTTCCCCTGTCCGATCACTCGGATGGGGGATTAACAACTGTCACACTAAAAAGATTTTAGGAATAAGAATGAAAAATCGATAAAGCTGTGAGGGTAGGGTTGTCGATAACCGCGACCTATCCCTACAGTTCCTTGCGAGAACCCACTTAGTTAAAAAATAGTTATCCCCACAGCCTCAGGGTCAAGCTCGCTGCATTTCATGCGGTTCCCGTACACCTTCAACCAGTGGGCACACCTATGGCCTCCGTCAGACCCCAGGTTGTCCCCACCAATCCACCCACTACAATAGACAAACTGAGTCGTCAATCACAGCCACTCAGCTACCGTGATGTGCAAATCAGTAAAGGGTTGTCCGTGACTACCTAGCTAACATTCATAGTTTTCAGCACTGGAACCAAGTTAACTCCATAATCTCTGTTATCACAGACTGCGTGCGTTTTAACATAGGTCTCGTAATCACATCAGAATACAATAGACAAACGGCTCATCAAGCTTGTAGCTGTGTGCCCGGTAGGGAGTACAATACACACTCTGCCCAAGACTATTTCTATCACCCAGGCGACAATTCAAGTCTCGTTTTACTCAAACTACGGGTTACGTCAATGCCATACACCAGTCGTTAGGTCCGCATGGGCCGTCTGCTTACACTCTGTCAGGGCTGTCTCCCCATCAGCCAGTTACCCGGCGAGGAAACATTTTCTCAACCCATGCTTGCGTAAACCAAAAAAAAATTTTTAACATGCGGTCCCGAGTTCAAATTTCAACCAGGCTCCCAATTGTGACCATCTGTTCCGTCGCCGCTTTGATACGGATTCGAGGTAGTGGTATCGCAGATGAGGCACGTGAATAACTTAAGACGAACGCGAGATTTATAAGTTGCCGAGCTTTCATTATCGGCCGCAACCTGCAATCACCGCCACGCTCCCAATGGTTCCTATGGTTCGCTGGCCTCGTACCGATATGAATGATACCAATACCTGAGCAACCCCATTCATCTCTCTCACCAAGACCAGATATTTCCCCTGACCAATCACTCAGATGGGGGATTAACAATTGTCACACTAATCAGGGTTGTGCCACCTCAGGTGGTGCAGTGGATGTGCCTTGGGGTCAACTGACCAGGATCCATGCTGCTCTCTAGTGACTGACCGGTCACAAATTTACAGCCTAATAATGCACTTTTTCCCATATGAAAAAAGTCTAATTTTTTCCCTATGGAAAAAAATGCATTACTAGGCTATAAGTTTAACAATATTAATGACATCACAGGCACAACCAAAATAGAAAAAACAAACCAAATTTCCAAAAACCTCTAAGGTCACAATGGAGAAAGACGCACCATAACCAGTTGGAATGTATGGTGATACAGTGCCCCTAGCTTTGTGTAAGAGGAAAGACTGCCCCAACAATTCCAAGAGAATAGAGATAAGAAGAGCACACTTCATGGGCAAGGAGAGGACTCATGAAGCTTCAGCCCATTACTTTCACCCTCTTACTCACCATTTGTGGGCCCAACATACCAGCATGCTGGTGCAACAAAACCTATCCCCCGTCATTCCTCCCAACCTAAGATGAACAAAACCCAAAATAAAAAAAGAACAACCAGGACTCCAGAACCCACCATTGGCAAGGAAAAATGAAAAAAGAATTAGAAAAGAAAGAAAAGATTACAAGAGGATCCTGATGACCTCACCAAAGTGAGTTACCAGGGGCACCATGAGGATGTAGGACTTGAAAGTTTTGTCCCCCTCTTCAGCAAGAAAAAAGAAAGAATTAGGAAAGAAGGAAAAGATTACCAAAGGCCCTATTGGTTTCCCCACCAAGAAGCCCCTTGATGATGTGCTAACAGGGAGGCACGTGAAAGCTACAGCTTGCTCATTCCCCCGCCTCCCCACAGTAAGGAGAGAAAACGGTCATTTGCTGACTTGTGAGTATTATTGTTCAGCACAAAGTCACAATGCCAAACTCACAATATTTTCCTGTCTACTAATTTAGATCACAACAAGAGCTATACACTAATTGTCAAAAGTTGCACTTACTTTTGTGAGCTATCTTGATATAGTTAAGTCAAAAATATAAATTTGCTTATAAATGATGTCATAAGTCCTATATAATGTGAAGCACTTTACACATGTCATTTGTTTTTGTTGCAATAATTGTAGAATATGATAGTATGCTACAAATTTCCCCTAATGTAAATAGATATCAAATTATTTTAGATTTGATGAACAATTAAATTAACTTTTGTTTGTAATCTTGAATAGATAGTAATGAGCTGGCATTATAAATAAATTTATAAAATACAATTTGTTTAGAAAGTTTATGGTGTTCTCTCCCTGTTTATTGCCAAGTAGCATAAAGTCTGCTTTATTTCTGCTAGTTAGGTAAACATTGATGCCAGTTTTTCTAGAAATATTACCACTCTAAGAGATCTTTAATGTGCAAAGATAATGATCCAAATATTGGGTCTTCGGCTTCAAGCTCCTTGCGTTTTTTCTCACCTGAAACAAACCCCAACCTCCATCCACCAGGACTTCAACCCACACTGCCAAAAGACAAGCAACCTAATCACTAAACCAGCATATCTATGAAATCAAGACATTATGTGCATTTAAAAATCTAAACCAGCTGGAATTTAGAATTAATAAATCAGTTGGCTTTCTCATTATTTTAGCTTTAACCACCTTAAACTGCTAAAACAAAATCATCTCCTTTGGTAGGTTTTATATTTTACTAGGTTTCAGGTGTTCTTGACCAGGTTTTAAATGACTAAAACCATCCTTAAACCAAGTCACATAAAAAGTGGATAAAAACTGACCAAAACAAACCAAATTAAAACTGCTAAAAATTACTTTTAATTTTAGACTACACCTAATGATGATATGTATGTTCCCCAAGTGCTTATAAAGGCTTGCTAGACAAGTCCAAAATAAATAGCAGATGCAAACCTAAAGAGAAGCACTCAAATCATGTCTTCTAGACAAGTGTCTTCAAATCTGTCAAAAAAAACCCAATTGGAGAAAATGAAATTTATTGGTTTGTTTAGTCTGTTTAACAACAGCCCATTTCTGATTAAACACTATTTCCAGAAAGAGCTGGCCACTTGAAAATTTTGGTACGATTCTAATAAGAATGGAATGGGATAAAATTGGTACCATTCGAAAGCTCTCGGCGAGCTGATCA
>JAQFZU010000960.1:0-17119 GCA_034696185.1 Henia vesuviana | reverse complement strand
TAAACAAAGATGGCGGGCGAATTTGACTGAGGTTTGTGTTCGAATATTCGTTTGGATAAATTAAAATAATTTAAACGTTTTTTAAAACATTTTAAAAACACAAATAATTAAATTTTAATATCAAATGAAAATTATTTTAATATTTTATACTTTTTTATTAATATTAAATTTCTTTGTCAGGAAAATTTCCATGAAGACAAACACAATCGTTAATTGTGTTTTAATGGAAAACGGCGCGCAATTAGTAAATTCGACGTCAAGTGAAGATCTTCTCAGCTCAAATTTATCGACTGAAGAAATCCAAGAAACGAATAGAATTCGTAGAAAATCGAAAAACGGTCTGATCGACAAGAAAATATTCATAAAATTCCAAAAACTCACTCGAACACTCAAAGTATTAAAATTTAAATAAAATTTAAATAAATTTTAAAAATTTAATTTTAAATTAATTTTTATTGCAGGAAACACGTACGAATTTACTAAATATGGATCAAATGCTCGTCAAGTTTCGAGAACAAGCAAAATCTGTTGGTTTTTGTATTTTTTTGAATTTTTTTAAAATTTTTTGAATTTTTAATTTATTCATAAAAATTTTTTTCTAGTCTGAGACGACGAGTTTTAGTGGTACGAAATGTCGTGGACGTCGTACTGCATCCGTACCACCACCATTGAGGATTTCCAATTGCCATTTGTGTGGTGGTGATAATTCGCAGCAGCTCAGATGTCAATCGGTTGATAATTTGGAGTCGGTGAATTTTATTAAAGCTGAGAAAAGTCCTCAGTTGGTAATTTGGTGTTTTTTGAGGTCTTTTTGAGTTTGATTTTGATTTTTTTTGTTTTTTTGGGTTAAGTCGAGTCGTCATTCTCAGTCAATGCAAGATCTTCGCGTGCCACCGCCTTCGCCTTTGTCTAATTCGAAGGATTTGCCATCTTTTAATGTTTATCCGAAAATGTAATTTTGGGATTTGTATTTAAGGAAATTGAAATTTGTTTTTTTTTTATGTAAATTATTTTTTTGTTTTAATTTTAATTTTTTTGTTATTTTTATTTACTAATTTTTATTCATTTTTTGGATTTTTTGGATTTTTTGAATTTTTTGAATTTTTTGGATTTTTTGGATTTTTCTAATTTTATTTTTATTTATAATTTGCAGGGAAGAATCAACTGGCGATGCACTAACATCAGCCAGAGGATCCGAAATATCTGTAAATCCTTAAATTAAGTTTAAGAAAGCTTTAAAAAGCTAAAAAATTAAATATTTTCTAGTTGGCCAGTGCAACCGTGGAAGAAATGCGATCTGACATCATCAGTCTTAAAACCCAATTACAAAAGCTTGAAATTTCCGGCCAAATCCAAACTCAGGTTTTTATCTCAAAATAAAAATTCATTTAAACTAATATGTAAAATTCAAATTTCAGCACAGTTTATTATACCAACAAGTAGAAATGAAAGACAGAGTCATTTCAGATATGACTCAACACTTACAAGAATTGTCGAGTAAATTAGAAATGAGTGAAGAACAACGATGTCAGTTGTTATTGAAATTAGAAGACACGCTCAGAACGTCGCTCGATGTCGGTTCCGAAGCTGAGAAATTCGCGGCCGAAGTTAAACGTGTCGAGGAAATGGCGGCCGAAGTTCAAGCGGATAAAGAACGACTTCGACGAAGGGCGCGAAAAATCGTTTTAGAGTAAATTTTCAAACGTTTTCAACAGCCAATCGCCAGCGCCGATTTAAACCCAATAGTCAAAAGCAGCCAATGACAGCACTCGTTGCAAATCAAACTCGGCCGCGATTGGCTCGTTCAAATTTAACGGTTAAAATTTAAATTTAAATTTCACCACAGGTTAAAAGAGAAATGTAAACAGTATTTATCAGAAACACAACGATTGAAAGACAGGGAATGGGAATTGGAGCAAAAATGCAGTCAAACTACTCAGGAAAATACGGTTTTGACCAGACAAATTACGAGTTTACAAGAAAGACTTCAAGAATCGGTTTTGGAGTTCCAAAATTTCAAGGTTTTGTTAAAAAAAAAAATTTAAATTTTATTTTTTAAATTTCATTTTAATTTTTATAGATGAAAGCGGACGATAATCAGCAAAATTCGCAACGAAGGGATGTTGAATTGATCGAATTAAAAGCTTTGCATCAAGAATTGCTGAAAAATATACAAAATCACAAAGACGTGAATCACAAAGTATTAAATATTTAAATTTTATTTAAATTTTTTTAAATTTATTTTATAAATATTTAAAGTTGGTGAATAACAACGAATTATTGAAGACTAAAGTGGAATCTATTCAAAACGAGAAAAATCATTTGGATATGAAATTGGTTGCGATGGAAAAAGAATTGATTTTATCACTTCAGAGATTGGAGGAACTGAAAGTAAAAATTTTTTAATTTAAATTTTTAATTATGAAATTATTTTTTATTTTGATTATAGATGGAAGTGAAAGGGTTACGGACATCTAATACCGATTACCAAGCTCAGTTATTGTCTGAATCGAATTTACGACAAGCGGTTGAACGAGCGGGACAAGAAATGGCTGAAAAAGTGAATTCGTTGGAAAATCAATTATCGATTTTGCAAAATAAATATTTAGATGTTATTAATGAAAATAGTAAAATTAATGAAAGTTTGAGGAAGGAAAGCTCAAATTCAAGGGTAAAAAATTTTTTTTTTTATTTGTAAAATTTAATTTTTATTTTTTTTATTGAATTTCTAGCAAGAAGAAGAACAACGACATCAAGAATCGTTGAAATCGTTACAATTACACTACGAATCGCTTTTAAATTCTATTAAAACAGAACTTGGGGATAATTTAAATAAAATTCAATCGTTGCAAGAAACTTTAACGAAAGAATTGGAAATTAAAAACGGACTTAAAAAAGAATTAAATGAGTAAATATTAAAAATATTTTAAATTATTTTAAATTTTTCTTATTTTTTAAATTTTAAAAATTTTCATTTTTCAGTTACGAACAGGAACAAACAAAACACAAACAATTGATTCGATGTTACCAAATTAAAAGGAAAAAGTTGCAAGAAAAAACTCAAAAGTAATTTAAATATTTCAATATTTTTTTTATTTAAAAAATATTTAAATTTTTTAGAGTTAAAATTCTTCACGAGAATTTCATGGATTTACAAGAAATGTTTAAAGCGATGGAAGACAATTTCAAGGAAATTTTATATCTCATTTACGTCGATGTCGAAGCGACTGTTTCGACTTTGGCCAGTGGATCCGTTACCCCACCGCCGCCATCGGTCATTAAAAAATTAAAATTAAAATTCTTTTTATTTAAATTTTATATTTTACTAGACGATCGACATGAAACAACCGAAACAATTTCTATCACGCGATTGGTTGTCGGGAATTAAAGTATTTTTTTGATATTTTAAATTTTTCAATTTTAAATATTTAAATTTTTTAATTTTAGTCGCAGTTGCGTTGGATTCAAGACGAAGTTGGTCGCACAACCCCGTCCGTTAACCCGAATAAACACCACACAGTTTCGGTGGACAGTGTCCACACACACATCCCGATTCAGTCACCAAAAGTCGATTTGAGGGTCACGTCGCCGAGGAAACAATCGCCGCCGATTTACTTGATCGAGAAATCGGAACGCGGTTTGCAGGGACCGATGGATGGAAATTTGGTGGCGATTAACAATAACGACGAGTCTCGAAGTAACTGTGGGCCGTTGAACAGCACAGAAATCCCGGAATCGCAAAAATCGAATTGGGAAAATACTCAAACAGAAATCCTTAAACGATATCAAAGGTCGATTAATTTGAATAATTTGAATTTTTGAATTTTAATTTTGAATTTTTATTTTCACAGATTCCAGCAAATATTCGACAACATCAACGCGGATTTCAGTAAATCCAACATCAACTTCGAACCCGATCAAAACAACGAAGCGACCAAGGTGTTGATTTTTAACATTAATTTGATTAATTCAAAATTAACTTATTTCCATTAACCAACAGGTGGCACCACCTTCGGGAGGTTTGTTGTCGTCCTCTTTAAGTTCCATTTCGGAATTCTCTTGCGATGCAGCGGTCGAAGAAATCAATTCGGATATGATAAACAACGTCTTAAAAAACGGTGAACAACCGCAAACGACTTCGCCAGTTAATTCACCTTCGGTTTTATAATCGATTTTCTTTTTTAAAAAAAAAAACTGATTTTTCATATTTTTATATACAAAACAATCGAGGTCGACAAAAAACTATTTTGACCGCGAAAAATATAAAATTTAAATTGTACATTTGAAACAATAAAAACGACCTCAGAACTCAAATCGATAAAAATCGATAAACATCGATTCGCCGTATCGATTAAACCGGCGAGTGGCGCCATCTATTGCTGCAGCGGCGAAAGTCGTAATTATTTTTAAATGATTTTTAATCGATTCGACATATAAACAAATACATAAAAATGCACTCTTTTTGTATCATTTAAATAAATTATGAGTAAAAATTAATTCACGTTTGACTCGTTTTTCGTTTCATTTGAATCGCTTTGATTCGCTTCAAATCATTTTTCTCGCACAATTTGTTCGTTTCGCTCGCATCCGAGATTCGAAAAGCGTCGTTTTGATTGAAATTTTCCATTATTTTATGCCGAGATTCGAGTCGTTTCTGTCTTTTATTAATAAGATCCACGCCCGGTTTTAATTTAAATTTGTCGGGATACGTGGGATCCGTGAGTGTCGATGGATAAAATCGAGTGGCTGAAAAATAAATTAAATTAGAAAATTATTTCATTTCATCACCAAAACCCTTTTTACCGTGATTTGATGGTAAAAGATACAAATAAGAAAGTGACGATGCTAAAAAGGGATGGCAAATTGCGAGCGACGGGGTCGTTCTGTCGTCTTTAAATATTTGTTTTAATATTTTGTCGATAGATGGCGCTGGTTGTACTTACCGGGGGAAAGTGTTAATAAAGTGGATAGAAAATCGAGGAATTTCCAATCCCAGCAACGGCCGAGTGATTCGTTTAAACTTTGCATGATTTCTGTGAAAATTTCTTATTAAATTGAAATTTAGTGTTTGAATGAGAATTACCGCTTTTAGTCCACGGAGTGCCGATGTATTGGTCGAATTGGGTGGAGAATTCGCCTTTGGTAAATTCTGGTGGGAGTGGGCCTAAGATCGACGTGATCTGTGAATTCAAATTTAAATATTCAAATCAAATTAAAAAAATTTAAATATTATATTTACTTTAGCGAGTACTTCGTTCTTATTCCGTCCTAAAAACAACGGTTGCCCAGAATACAACTCGGCAACGATACAACCCAACGACCAAACATCCACTTGCAATCCGAAGGATAATCCGACGAGAACCTCGAATATCAAACAAAACTTAAACTTTTTACCAAACAACATTAAATTCCTTTGTTTTTAACATATTCAATCGAATTGAAAGCAAAAGTGCAAATCTCGAGTAACACTTAAAAAAAAAGGTTTTTTCTTTTTATATTTACGAACCACTTAATCCAATCCAATCAATGCCTTCGAATGTTTTGCTCAAACAATCACATTTGGTGTTAAAAAACACATTTCGCTTTATGCAAATTAAAAAGTTGAAAAATTCCAAAAATTTTAAAAATTTCAAAAATTTCAAAAATTTCAAAAATTCCAAAAATTTCAAAAATTTCAAAAATTCCAAAAATTTCAAAAATTTCAAAAATTTCAAAAATTTCCAAAATTTCCAAAATTTCCAAAATTTCCAAAATTTCCAAAATTTCCAAAATTTCCAAAATTTCCAAAATTCCAAAAATTCCAAAAATTTCAATTTTTTTTTTTTATTTTCTGTAAGATGAAATAATATAGAAAATTAGTGTTATTTACTTCTGGTGCCCTGTAAATGAGGGTTTGAAGTTCGTAGTCGCAATAGTATAAAGAGAGTTCTTCGTGAACGCATCGAATTGCATTGCCGAAGTCTACGACTTTCAGTGACGACCAATCGCCGCCTGTGGTTGGAAGTTGTTAAAGTGGGGTTTTTAGGTTTTGTGAGTTTTTTTGTTTTTTTTTACCGTTTTTGAGTAAAATGTTTTCTGGTTTTAAATCTGCGTGGATTATGTTGACTTTGCTTAGAAATCCTAGAACGGATAGTAGTTTTATGGTTACGTCACGGATCGGGGTTAGTAACTGGAATGAATAAGTTGTTGTAGTGAGGGAAAGGTTTTTTTTTTTTGTTTTTTACTTGTTCGTTGACGAGTCGAGTGCTTTTCATGTGAGTGGTGATGGGGTCGGGGTGAAGTAAGTCGAATGTGAGGCAGTAGTGGTCGTCGAAGCTGAATACGTTCTGGAATTCAAAATTTAAATAATTCGAAAAATTCATAGAAAATTCATAGAAAATTCAAAATTCAAACAAACTGAAAATTCAAAATAATTCAAAAAAATTCAAAAATCAAAAAAAATTCAAAAAAATTCAAAATTCAAAAAAATTCAAAATTCAAAAAAATTCAAAATTCAAAAAAATTCAAAATTTAAAAGTAAATTCAAAACTGAAAAATTCAAAAACTTAAAAAATTGAATAATAAATAATTTCTTCAGATTTATTATTTACAAGTATTATTTAATTTATTAAAAAAATTCAAAATTCAAAAAAATTCCAAAATCCCAAAAATCCAAAAACTTAAACAAAAATTCAAACCACAGATCAAACCCGAACCAAAAATCCAATTACAAAACTCCATTTGACATAAAAATAAAAAAAAAATCAAAATGCGCGCACTAAATCCCAAACGTCAGAGACACATTTGAATAGACCATCGCAATAAACATACATCAACCAACCAATAAACTGCGCATCCCCATAATAAATCATTAAAACAAACATAAAACAATAACTACAACCCCACCATTACTAATAATTAAAGCGACATCTCCCGACCCATTTCATCATCATCAAACTCACAAAGTCAATCTCGTTTATTCGCACAAAACAAACAAAAAACTCACCAACAGACGAACTACGGGCACGTAATTGGCCGGATCGACGCCGTTCATCTCCACCATCATATCCGCTTCCTGGCTCCCGATCAAAAAATTGGACGCGTGAAGCACTTTGATGGACACCAGTCGTCGCCCTCGGAACTCGTCCTGAAATCGAACAATCGGTTTTTGAGCGTACGAGATTTGCAATTCCATAAATCCAATATGCGGATTTGCTGTCCTCAAATTTGTGGATTTGCATAAAATTGCTTGGATTTGCTGTCCTCAGATTTCTGGATTTGCATAAAATTGCTTAGATTTGCTGGCAATTGTTGAGATTTGAATAGATTTGCTTGGATTTGCTGCCAATGGTTGAGATTTGAATAGATTTGCTTGGATTTTCTGTCCTCAGATTTGTGGATTTGGATAAAATCGCTTGGATTTGCTGCCAATTGTCGAGATTTCAATAGATTTACTTGGATTTCTTTGGATTTGCACAAAATCTCTTAAAATTACAATGCAAATATTCGCCGGATTTGCGAATTGCAAATCAATTGCAAAAAACAATTATAACACATTACCGCAGTTCCCCATCATCGCAGGACCAAATTCCAAAAAAATGGCCACCTCCCCCCCAAACACCTCGTTACCTGTCCAACAGTAGTACCACCGGCGACATAAAGCCAAACACCTACCTACCCACCTACCAATAGACACGAGTTACAAATTTCCCCTACCCCCCCAAGCACTCCAAACTCGAGATTTTCACCTGCGCTTCGACGATGACTGCCGACTGGCCCTTGCCGACGACCCGGACGAATTTGTACCGCTTGGCCATGAGCGGCATGTCCGGTCTCGGATCGAAGCAGCCATTGTGATCCGTGCATGTGCCGCCTTCTGCAAACAAAACAAAAAATTCACGTTAATAACCCTTTATTTACCCAAAGTTCCAAACAAACACACCCCCCCCCCCCCCCCAAATAAACATGGCTGTCATCGAGTCGACACTTAGGCTAATTAGTCGCCTTCCATTTCAATT
This sequence comes from Henia vesuviana, assembly GCA_034696185.1. Taxonomy (NCBI): domain Eukaryota; kingdom Metazoa; phylum Arthropoda; class Chilopoda; order Geophilomorpha; family Dignathodontidae; genus Henia; species Henia vesuviana. Next base: position 9,122 of record JAQFZU010000960.1, on the reverse strand, counting down.
TCACGGATGGTCGATTTGATGGCGGACAACATCGGAGTGGACAACGCCAATTTCACTGCCCCCCCCATCACCCTCCCCACGATTGACCGATGAAGCGACAACCCTTTGACTGGACACGAGTTAAGGGACGAAAGTGCATTTTGCGTCGATGATTACTCGTCGCCAGATGTCGCGACTTTTCAATTTAATAAATTACATTTCACAGATGCATTATGGGTATTTCTACTGACCCTCACCAGGGGGTCAATGTTGATTTTACCATTTTTCTAATGGCGGTTGGTTTTAAAATGGTGGAATGGAGGGGTGGAAAGTGTTGATGGGACTTCCGGTTTGGTATTTCCTGTTTAAGTTATATTTCCGATTTATTTTTTGGGTTTACGTAATCACTTCCGGTTTAGTGTTAACGATGCTCGTTATATTACGCGACCGGAAGTTACGCTACTTCCGGTACAGTTTCGTCATCTTCTCCAAAACCGGAAGTTGTTATCTCTTCGCAACTTCCGCTAAACTCACAACTTTGGCGCGTGAAAGATGGCGACCAATTCGTTTGCGAGTCAAACGAGTCCATAAATGGCGGGTCACGTGACCGGGCGTAAATCAAAGCTCAAACTCGAGATTCGCTTCTTCCGTCAATGGCCGACGACTTTTATTACCAGCGCCGCAGACGTCCATCTTTTATTTCCGAGTATATTTTATAGCCCCGAATAAAAAATAAAAAAATGGCGATTTGGAGTCCGCCAGTAAACATTGGGAGCAAATGACGGCCATTTGTAATGTGTCAACCAATAGAATTCATTTGGCCTCGCTTTGATCATTAATGCGCGCGCAGCTGTCGTTGATATCTGCAACTTGCATCACTCGACATCACCAAAACAACTCATTCAACACATTTTTTTCACTCCTTTGGAGGAGGGGGGATGAGTAGGGAGAGATAAGGGGGGGGGGGGTGTAATGATGTAATGTTTATTTATTTTGTTGTTGTTTATCGAGAGTTGAAGGAAAGTTGCAATTTGGGGCGCGCCAAAGATTCATTTTAGGGAATCGAACCGAAAACGATATTTTAGAGCGCTCCAATCCGCCATAGCGGGAAAAAATTGAAATAATTTTTGAAATTTAAAACTTTAATTCAGTTTTTCTCGTTTTTCACGAGATTCGACAGGATTTTACGAGATTCCACGTGATTTAAATAGATTCCAGAAGATTTTAAGAGATTTCTAAAGAATTTAAGAGATTTCTCGAGTTTTTTCGAGATTTCTCGAGACCTGATAAGATTTTTCGAGATTTAACGAGATTTTTCGAGATTTAACGAGATTCCACAGGATTTTACGAGATTTTACGAGATTCCACGTGATTTAAATAGATTCTAGAAGATTCCTCGAGATTTTACGAGATTCCTCGAGATTTTACGAGATTCCTCGAGATTTTTCGAGACTTGATGAGATTTTACGTAATTTCACGAGACTTGATGAGATTTTACGTGATTTCACGAGATCTCACGAGATTTAACATGACTTCTCGAGATGTCGCGAGATTCAACGAGATTGCAAGTAATCTCACGATATATTACGAGATCCCACATTATTCAACGAGATTTGACTAGACTCGACTAGACTCGACAAGATCTAACGGAAAGTGGCGAGATTCAACGGCATTGCATGTAATCCCATATTAATCAACGGGATTTGACGAGACTGCACGTGATTCCAAAAGTTGAAATTGTAATGGAAATTTGATTGTGTTGAAGTTGGTTATTTGCGCGATGAATAATTGAAGCGACGTTGAGTTTTCATCGTTGTTTTAAGTCAACTGAATTGCAAAAGGGAACTTTCTCAATTGACATGCGCCGTTTGTCTATTGTAAATGAATATAAATTTTAATTAAGGGTAAACATCGTCAAACGAATACGGAGGGTAGCGAACGTAGCCGATTAAATAATACAAAGTGTAGTGGTGTAGTCCGATCGTTTTAATTAGGAATCATTTTTCTTATGTTTCCTATTAATTATGAATCGTTGTGAATCTCTTTGAATCTTAATTGAATTCAGCAGTCGTTGGCAAATGTTAATTGAATTGAAAATAAATATTAGGGAAATTTCGAGTGAATCTTTGCTAAATCTTGTATGAATCTGTGAATCCCAAAAGAATTTGTATGAATCTTATGTGAATCTTAAATAAATCTATGAAAATCTTATATAAATCTCTGAAAAATTTTAAATAAATCTCTGAAAAATTTTAAATAAATCTATAAAAATGTTTAGGAAATCTATGAATCGCAAGTAAATCTTCGTAAATCTTTACTAATCTTTTAGCAAATCTATGTGAATCTTTAGGAAATCTACGTGAATCTTTAGTAAGTCTAGGTGAATCTTAAATAAATCTATGAAAATCTTAAATAAATCTGAAAATTTTTAATAAATCTATAAAAATCTTTAAAAAAATCTATGAATCTCAAGTAAATCTTCGTAAATCTACGTGAATCTTAAATAAATCTATGAAAATCTTAAATAAATCTCTGAAAAATTTTAAATAAATCTATAAAAATCTTAAATAAATCTCTGAAATTTTTTTAATAAATCTATAAAAATCTTTAGGAAATCTATGAATCTCAAGTAAATCTTCGTAAATCTTTACTAATCTTTTAGCAAATCTACGTGAATCTTTAGTAAATCTACGTGAATCTTTAGTAAATCCACGTGAATCTTAAATAAATCTATGAAAATCTTAAATAAATCTCTGAAAAATTTTAAATAAATCTATAAAAATCTTTAGGAAATCTATGAATCTCAAGTAAATCTTCGTAAATCTCAAATCTCACCACTACAAAAACCCCAAAAACCACATATAAAAAAAAATCCCAAAATCTCAAAAATCCCCGTGAAATCCCCGTAAATCTAACTAAAAACCACTCTCCACCCAGTGGCGCCACCGCGCGTCGAAATCGCTAAACTCGCCACAATCCATCACTCGGCTAATAATACATTAGCGAAACGAAAGTAACCCATTAGGCACTAGTTAGAGGCTTAAAGCCTCGACCCGAGGTCAACCACTCATCGAAAACCAAGCAAAAGAACCCCAAGGATAAATATTTGCATAAAACTCGCAATGGTCAATCAATATTTGCATAAAGTTCGCCGAGTAAACTCAATGCCATTTTCCCTTCGACGTTAAATGCGCTTTTAAATAATTCAAAAACGAATGCTCCGAGCGAGACTTTAATCGCTCGTAAATTAATGCATTTAAACCCAAACTTTCGGTTTCGCAATCCGAACCCAAAGCGTCGTATTAAATCCCATTACCGCGCATCGATACGAGGCGGCGCCACTCGACCCAAACCAATTTTACCTTAAAATTTAAATATCTCAAATTTCAATACACAAAATCATAATTCACTACGTCACAACCGAATTCCATGATCGCGGATCACACGTCATAAAATCTCGCTGAGTTATAACAAAAACGATAAATTCATTACCCCAACTAACCACAAACCGATACTGAATACAGTGACGTAATCAAATATACTCGAAGCAATTGTAAAAGGATAAATGTTACCGACAGACCGATACCCAATGTTAAAATGAAACTTACGACATTCGCTTTGCCGATTCGTTTTGCATTTCGCGTACAAATCCCTCAAACCACCGCTGACGTAAGCAACTAAATGGACAGTCGGAGGCACCAAAAGCAAATCCCGACATCTTAAAAAGCAAAATATTTAAATTAAAATTAAAAAATTCAAAAATGAAATTTTACTCACTTTTTGTTCCGTTCGTCACCCGCGATCAACTCAAACGCACTCATTTCCCTTTAAAAACCCCTCAAAAACCATATTAAAAACCCCCACAATCGTTTAAACCCACCCCTAAAACCCCCACAATCGATTCCCAGCGAACTCGCTGGGAACCCCCGATCCGCCATTACAAACGCCACAACTCTCGTCATCTCTCGTCGCGCTCTCGCGGCAGAACGAGACTCTAGCGAGTCTGGACTCGCATTTAACATCGTGTTGAAAAATCGGGAATTTTCCCGGATTCCCACCCGGACATTTTAGTCCGAGTAGCCGAAACGGTCGTTAAGATCCCGACCGGTCGTTTCCGATATTTTTCCGGTCCCTCGAAATTGTTTTTGGGTGGGAAAAAGTGTTTTTCGTTATCGCCCGAGCAACAAGTTTTAACATTGGCTTCGTCGATGCCCGCCAAAGGTGGAGCTGAGCTGTGATTGGTCGAGGGGTTTTCCTAATATGGAAGTGGAGTGAATGACATCATAGCAAAAACAAACAACACGCGAGCCAGGTTAAAGCAACTTTTACTCCCGTTTTAACACGGCCGAGGTGAGTGCGTTTTTCTTGTAACCTTTAAAGCTGTCTAAATATCCCCGACCGGTCTCTATTTTACGCATCTAAAAAAATTAATCGAAAATTGCCAGTTTCACTCGAATTGTGTACGCAAGTGTCAGTGCCACCCGGGTCAAGGTCGTTTTGACTCCGTTTGCATTTTACCCATCGTTCCAACGTATTTCCGGTCACTTCCGGTCATTTTTAGTCGAATATTATTCTAAAAGTTCGATAAAGTGTGTTTTGAAACGGAAAAAACGATGTAAACAAACGGTTGGGACGTTTGGTGACGTCGGAGCGATCGCGACCGCATCTATTAATCCCGGTCCCATTGCATCAGCGGTCGTTTTGTATATAAAAATTAATTTATTTTTTTTTTAATTAGAAAATGCAAGACACGGACGACGACGAAGTTTTCGAAGCCGAATCGAGTACGTCGCATCTATTTAACCAGCAACCGCGACCGGTCGCGCATTTACACAGCGTCGATTCTGGTTACGGCGATTCGAGCGGTCGTTGCCGCAGTCGGAGCTTCGCCGAGCGGCGACGGCCGACGCTCGTCCGTCGACCCGAGCAGCCGATGACGTCATCGCCCGTAGTCGGATTGAGTCGCCGCGCCACTTGGCCCGAGTTGCCGGTCGACACGGACACCGAGCGCGGCCGAGTGAGGACCGAGTCGATGCGGTCTGTCGGTACCCAAACGTCGTCACTCGAATCGCTACTGGAAGGACTTAGTCTACACGACGATGCATCGGGTGAGTTTTTATTTTATTTTACGGCTTTTAAACCCCTTTTAAGGGCTTTGTAGGGGTAATTCGACGGTTTGAGGGGGTTTTGGATATTAAAACAACCGAAAGTGATTTTTAGGGGGGTTTTTAATGTCACGTGGTGCGCGGTTTTGTCGTTAGGTGGCGCTAGTGGTTTTGTTGTGAAGTTTTTTTGGGTTTTGGACTTTTTTGTGGGGGTTTTGATGGGGGTGGGGGTAATTAATATTTTGTGGGGGTTGAAAATTTTTTTTTTTAAATTAAATAAAAATTGTTTATCCCCCACTTTAAGTAAATTCGAGGTTGATAATGGCTCGACCACACTTTAACCCCCCGCCCCCCGCCTTCTTATCCCCTACACATTCCCCCCACCACCTTTTACAACCAGCTGAGTTTTCCAGCTGTTTTATTGTCAGACAGGTTTTTGGTCTGACTGGTTAAGGGAGCCATTCCTCACCCACTACACACCCCTTACCCCTACCCCCCTTTTTATTTATCCCTATTATTCACATCAACCCACACAATTTGTGAAATGCAACAAAAATAAAAACATTTTTGCAATTTTTTTTATATTTAATTAAATTTTTATTTAGGGTTAATTTAATGTGGGGGTTAGGGGTAGGGGATAAACAACCATTTTGTTTTTTAAATTTATAATTTTTTTTGACAATTTGAAAATTATTTTGTCAATTTTAAGCCTCAAATTACATTTGTGGCAGTTTCATGGGGGTTTTTGGCAGTTTTTAGGCCTAAAAAAATTTTTTTTTTTACTTTTCAAAATTAATTTTCTCGATTCAACATGACATTTTAAGCCTAAAAAAATAATTGCCAAAAATAAAAAAAAAATTTTTTTAAGCCTAAAAAAACTGCCAAACGACCTAAAACTGCCATAACTGCGCATCCAAACCCAATCAAACCCACCACCGAATTCCCCCACATTTTAAACCCCCAACTAAAAGACCCCCAACCCCTTACCCTTCCCCCAAAACCGCCATTTAAAAAAAACTGCCATTTATAAACTGCCATTCGAATGATATTCATTTCGAAAATAATATTTTCCTTACTTAATTATACACATCGATACGAGTTGGCTTCGAGGCTAAACTTCGCGTACTTTTACCCGGGACGAGCTCCCTCCCTCTCCCCTCCTTAGGCCCACTCGCCCTCCCCCCCTAAGCGACTGCGCTCGTTTTGCAGTTGCACAGCCTCAGCTGACTCGGGACCGGTCGGCCGGGGTCATCAGCTGATCTGGGGTTGAGCTGTGAGGGGTGAGGGGGGTGTTGGGGTGTGTGTACGTGTGTGCACTGAATAAATTGTGACCCCGGGGCTACTACTGGGTTTGGTGGAACCCTCGAGACGTGTTTGTACTCGTCTCTGGTCGCGAAATTAAGTCGGGAACTCGTTATAACGAAGTCGTGTGGGTTAAGGCTATGGGGGTCGTTATAATGAGGTTTTTGTTGTTATAATCAGTTTTAAATGGATTTTTTCGTTTTAATGAGGTTCGGGGGGCTATCCCGACGTCCATTTTAAGTTTTTTTTTTATTTTGGAGATTTTTTTGTTTATTTTAGTATTTAGCGCCACCGCGTGGTGGAAATTGATTTTTTTTTTTTTGGCAACGAAGCGTGCGCAAGTACACGTGACATGCAATAGGAAGATCGAGAAAAGTGTAAAACTACGGAAGTCGAGAGTCGTTTAAGCGGTGCGACATTCATTACGGTCGCCAATTTTTTTTTTTTTTTTTTTTTAAATAAAAAAAAATTATTTTTCATTTTCCTCATATCGGGCGTGTCACCGACGCCATTAATGAAAAAAAAATTTTTTTTTTCGGTGTTGACGAATCTAATGAATACAAAATGGCCGCTTTTTCGAGTCGCTCGAATGAACGGGAGATGAAAAGTGATGGGAATTTCGGTGCGAGCGCTTTTGTATGTATTTGATGATGATGATGATGATGATGTTATCGTGTTAGGCCTATTTGTGGGTGTTGAGAGGGGTGGGGGGAAGTGGGGGGGGGGGGGGTTAAAATGATGATGAAATTTTTTTATTGGGGATTGAGTTAGGCTTAAATTAGGCTTTATATTAATATTTTAGTAACCGGAAGTGACGGTGAGAATGGTTAAAAGGCTTAAAATTGGTGAGCTGAAGGAAGTGGGTAAAACAGATAGAAATCCTTTAGTTGCGCGTGCGCAAACCGATAAGAGTTTTCTAAATCCTTTTCTGCCGCCTTTCAACTCGTTAATCTCCTCGACGAGTCGATGACCAGTGGTCAATTTGATCCGTAAAGCGCGCAAAGTGATGAATTGCCGTTAGTGACGTTGTTCGAAGGGCTTGTTAAAGAGCGACTTTGTCGATTGTCGAGTGGCTACTTTTAAGGCTTGTTTGAGGGTACTTCCGGTTGGTTTGGAGGGCTGCGAATTTACGGGTCGGAAGTAGGTGAGTTGTACTGGGGGATTGGGTAGTTCGAGGGTCGTGGGTGGATCGGAAGTGTCGTTTCGAGGCGCTCCGAATCGGGTTTGAGTGCGGTTTGGTTAAGGCGAGTGGCCACTTTCGAGGGGGTTTAAGGGGCACTTCCGGTTGGTTTAGAGGGCTACGAATTTGTGGATCGGAAGTTAATGAGTAGTACTAAGAACCCAGAAAGTCTGAGGGTCTCGGATGAACCGGAAGTGCTGGTTTGATGCGCTCCGAAGTGGATTCGAGATGAATTTTCCTATTGGAATCGAGTCGAGTTGCCGTGTTCGATGGGTTGGAAAGGGCACTTCCGGTTTGGTTGGAGGTCTGCGAGCTTGAGAACCGGAAGCGAGTGGGTTGTACTGGGGGAATGGTAGGTTTGAGGGTCGTAGTCAAACCGGAAGTGTCGTTTTTAAGCGCTCCGAGTTCGTCTCTTCGCGATTTCGCTCAAGGGATTAAGTCGAGTGGCCACTTTCGTAGCCATTAAAATGACACTTCCGGTACGGTCAGACATTTTCGATTTCGGAATCGGTAACTATAACAACTGTACTCGATGCCTGGAAAATCTTGGACCCGTAACTTGACCGGAAGTGCAGCTTTAAAACCCTCAAAACTGCCCCTCAGACTCAAACAATCCAACTTAAACATTCCACTTCCGGTTTACTCATCACACAAAATCGTTCGCAACCGACCGGAAACAACATTCGAACACCTGAAACAAACTCAAACCCCGGAAACCAAACCGGAAATAACACTTTAAACCCTAAAGAAAATTATTTTATGCAAATTAAGATATAATTTGCATAAAATAATTTTTTTAACCCTCGATTCCAAACACGTCGAATTAATAAAAATAAAAAAAAATGAAAAAATCAAAATGGCGGAAGAAAGGCCCGGGCAAAATGATTAAATAAAGAATGAATTGATCAATTGCTTCGCCCGGGATTTGACACAATTGATTGTCCCGGGATTAAATAACGTTATTAACCCTAACAATGCTTCACTGACCCCTCAAAGTCGACCATTTTCTCACCAGGTGCGTCATTAACATTACAAAAACATTTTGCGATTGTCTTTTGTTATTTTGCACGGAAATTCCTCATCAAAATACAATGGATTGAAACAAAATGTATGTGGGTATCGTCCTGTGTCTAATTTTTTTTTTCAATTATTAATCAGTGATGATGATGATGATGGGTCGTTGTAATGAGGTTTGGGTGGGGGATTTGGGTTTGATTCGTTTCGGTGGATATTTTGTTGTTTGGTAAATGGTAATGAGTTGGGCTGTGGGTAGATGGGGATGGGGATGGGGTGTTGTGCGGGGTTTAGACTATGAAATGATTTTTAAAAGGTTTGAACAAATTGAACAAAACTCAAAATTTGGTTTTTTTAAAAAAAAAGTTTAAAAATTGAAAAATTCAAAATTTAAAAAAGTTCAAAAATTCAAAAATTCAAAATTTAAAAAAGTTGAAAAATTCAAAAATTCAAAATTTAAAAAAGTTCAAAAATTCAAAATTTAAAAAAGTTCAAAAATTCAAAATTTAAAAAAGTTCAAAAATTCAAAATTTAAAAAAGTT
>JAQFZU010000959.1:0-17122 GCA_034696185.1 Henia vesuviana | reverse complement strand
TGAAAATTTACACCAAATTCCAGTACATAATTTGAGACATAGATTACACTCAAAAACTGTACTCACTTACACCAATACTTTTAAGAGTGTAAGATTGATCATGACCCTTTGTTCTTTTGCGAATATTATGGCCACCCCCAACAAAATATGATTACGTCTGGATGTCTTCCTATAGAAATAAGTGGTTTTCGGCAATGAACAAAGAATATAAAATATTATTAGAATGAAATGTATAGAGGAAGTGGTATCACTATCTGGGGATAGGAACATTAGTTTTAGCAAATGGACTTTTGCAAGAAAATAAATAGGAGTGATGTTGCCAGATATAAGGCGTGATTATTGGCCAATGGATTTTGTGAGGACTCTTCTTATGAAGAAGACTCCTGATGGAGTTTCTACCTTGTAATTTTTTAATTTTAATATTTTTATCACACATCTAATATGAAATCATGCTAAGTTTTTAAAAATTGTTATTTTCTCAAGTTTTCTAACTAAATCTTAATTAAATTTCATTCATTCACCTTACATTTCAATTACTACATCCATCTTTTCTTTTTTTGATTTTTATAAGAATCAAAGTTCAAATGGAGAATAATACTGTTTTTATTTTTAAATTTTTTTGCATTTTTCACTGAAACAGGTCTGAGTGGTACATTTTTAAAGTAAATAGGAGATGCTCTACAACTTTTGTTTCAAAACATTTTCTGTAACTTTAATGGTTTCTAAGTTACAGAGCAAATGACCTTGAAGATGACATTCAAGGTCAAATTTTACATTATTATTGTATTGCTCATACTCAACTTGCTATTTGACTGCATTAACAAAATGATCCTATCTGCATTTATTGTTGAGATAATTGACAAAGAGAACCAGATTTTTTTACCACCTGGTATATATTGAATATTGGTATTGTCTATTATTGTCATAACTATTCATTCCTTGAGCCTTTGTTATATGGTGGTTTAATTTATTAGATATTTGAGAGGGACTTATGATGTTCAGTTTTTTTTGGCTATAACTCAAAAAACTACTAATGAAAATCATTTTTGACACCACTATTAAATTCTCTGCATCAAACTACTAATGCAGTTTTGAAAATAAACCGTTTTTAAATTGGGTTTTTCAGTTAAGTTTTTTAATTAAATTTATTGGTTTATTGTAGTTTTAGCAAAGACTTCAACAGAATTAATAGCAGTAATTGCCGCAACAGACACAATCATCTGTTGTAATTTTCTTACTATACTGAGGGAAAAAAATTGATTACCTAATTGAATACTCATATTCAGCTTTTGAATCATGTTTGTTTTGTTGATAACAATTAATATATAATAATGAGTGCGTTTGAAAATATCTCTAGATTGCACTCACACTAGAGAGTAGAGCGCTCTACTTTTATTGCTTGCGTTTTTAAATAGCTAGAGCGTGCTTTTTAGAGCACTTTAAACACCCATCATACACTGCTTCCATCCACCACCTCATCAGGTAGGGCATGAGCCACTCTTCAAAATGGTGGCACCCATTGTTGTTTTGGTTATGGTTTCGATAAGCTCCAGTATTCAATTCAATATTTTAAACCACTTATAGTGTTTTAAAATGATTTGTCATCATGCAATCTCAGATAATTTGGCTCATCCCTGCTCTACTCTGCTGTGGTTTTTAGAGCAATTTTCAAACGCATGTTTGAAAATGTTTTCTTATAAATAGGTCTTCTTACACTTATGTATAGTATAAGGACTCTAATAATAGCAAATGACATTATAAAATCTAGTCGAGTGAAGCATACACTTAGTGGGAGGATCTTATATTCTTAATCTCACCATTTCTCATATGCCTACAATCAATAACTGATCATGATTATGCTTATGTAGTATATAATAATGCTTAGTATATTTGTTGCTCGTGTAGAGTATACTTGTTACTAATTGAAGAAAAGCAAACACTATTAAAATGTTAGGAGAATTTTTTGTGTTCTGTTAAAAAATTACTTAAAATAGCCTCTAAAGACCATTTAAGAATTTTCATAAAATTAAGAACAAGCAAGCTATGAACATTTTTAAGAATACAAATTCTGTCTAAAAATTCTCAAAAGTAAAATTTATTTTATTAAGGCCATTCCTAAATATACATATAATATACTTGACCACAATAATAATAAGTCTCTTGAAGCACATGTTAATAACTTTTTTCTATGCTTGATTTCAATTCTTTGTAATACAAAATGGGGTTATTCTTGTGTTATAATATGATCTTTATTACAGGTAACATCGTATCATATATACATTTGAAATACAAGAATTATATGCATGAGAGAATAAATTTATTTATTTTTGGTTTTATTGAATGAAAGTCAAAACACTGGTTTAAAAAGTCATAATATTTTTTTAGGTAACAAGTTATTTTGTTACATTATAAATTATTCACATTAAAGGTTAGAAACAAAATAATTATGATGGAAGTTTAGAATTATAAACATATATATTGGAATTGAAATTTTCGTTTTGAATAATCTAATGTTTTTACATTGTATTTTTAGAATTGCAGTCATTCAAGCAATGTTTAAAAAATTTGAAAACAAATCACAAAACATCCAGTTTTTCAGAAAGGACCGATGATGCTTCAGCTATGCAATATTTTCAGGTAATAAAATCTCTATGTTTACAAGCAAGAAATATTTTGAATATGGATGATTGATGAGCTTAATCATTGGATGTTCGTGAACATCCAATGATGACTTGCTCTTCACATAATGTTGCAAGTGCCTTCGACATCTTTTTGAGGGATTTTCTGGTGCTTCCCAGGGTTGAACTGATAAGATTTGATGTGTTGCCGTGACTTACTCGATCTGTTAGTCCTTGTTCAGGAAGCGATGTATTTGGCTAAGAAATTTCACTGCGCCAAGCTAAATCTGAAAGTGATCGTTGTGGATTGGGGAGATTTGAGCCTCGATCACTCCAGCTATGAGCTGGGTTTGATCAATTTGACACATTTTTTGTGTGTTGCCAGAAGATGAACAGAAATGATTGTATCTAGATAGCACACCAAAAACTTACTTTGTAATGATTTTTTCGACAGCACATGGGCATTCTAATGTTATAAGTTTGTTTTGTAGCAACATCCTATTTTCAGCTCGGAGTCAATGTGTAAATTACACAAATTTGAGCCACTAATATTCTTGGTTGGTTCATTGTTTATGATGGCCAAGGATATTCCCTACAATTATCTACGACAGTCTGGTCGTACATTATTGTTGTTTGATAAATTACTAGTGTTTTATGAAATTACAATCTGTCCAGAAAGTTAAAATAATTAATTTTTTCTTACAAACATGAATTTAATCCTAACTTTATTGCATTAAATATTATGATTGGAAATAAAACTGTTTTAGGAACATGCAGATTGCAGTTTAAGCTTTAATTTAAAAAAACATTCTTGCCAATAAGGTCCATACTTCTTTCACTCCCATATTTCTAAAGTGTATTGTTGTCGAGAAAGTTTAGAATAATGAAAATCATGTCCAGAAAGCTAAAAATAATTCTTCAAATCTCATTAGAAATTACTTTTACAAAAGTAATTTCTAGCATATAGCTCTCACTTAAATTAATTTGCATTTAATATAAATATAAATAGAATGTGTGCTGATATTTATTGTCAAGTCAATTATTGAAAAGAAAAAACATACTGTTAAAGCCCAAATTCTTGCATAAAATTGACTTAAGTCAAGTGCAGTCAATCAATGATGTTTTCAAAAATCCTTGAAAGATTTGATGAATCTGAAAGTACAGCGGTTAAGAAACAGTCTGGAAGACTAAAATTGTGTTTCAAATGTGATCACTGAAAACAATTGTCAGAAAGAATAAGCACATGCCACTGCATGATATTGCTAAAAACATTTCAGCAGATGTAAACAAAAGTGTGTTCGAGACAAGTATTTGGAATTATTTACAAGAATTTGGTTATATTTCATCCAAACTAAAAAGCACATCACATCTTACAAAACAAAAACAGCAAACAAATAACTTTGGGCAAGAAAGTACAAGGATTTTACTATAGAGCATTGGAATTGATGTATTAATCAAGGCTCAGGAAATGTGTGAAAAATTCCAGATAAAGCTAATAACTAAAACTGCTATAGCTTATACTGTAAAATTTTTACCCAAGTTATGGTATGAGGATGTTTTTCATAACAAAGCATGTGTAAACTGCATTGTTAATGGAACAGTGAATGCAAACTCTTATTTGAATATTTTGAATACTTCTTAATTCCTACTATTGAAGACCATTTTGGCAATGCCCAATTTCTATTTCAACGGGAGCCATGTCATTTGCCTGATTTATACTGCAATTTGTACTTCAAAATTAGTAACTTTGAAGTTTCAACTCTGGCATTGCCAACTCTGCACAAGTTTGGATCAACAGTAATTAACAGTGAAAAAGTGTTGTGTGGTTAAAGTGCACAAATATATTTAGTGAATAAAATTTAATTATTTTGAATGAAATAAAGTAATAAAGAGTGACGGGGGGGGGGAGGGGGGGTATTTTGTGCCCAAGGTTGATGAAGATCATCAAATGTCGTTTATATGCAAAAAGCATAATGTGAGTACAATATTGCTGCATCGTTTCAAATATGATTTAAGTTTAAAAATAATCAATTTGCCATGATAAAAGTAATAAGGAATTAACATTAAATTGATTGAACAATCATGACCTTCAGAGAGGCAGCCATTAACACTCATATATGAAAATAACGACTCATCTTGTATTCGGAAAACAATCATTAAACACAGCACAAACATTTATTTATTGAATATGTATTAAAGCTTTTATTTTTGTTAAGGTATTATATAAATAAAATTAAACAACATGTCGAAAATAGATGTTATTGGAGTTGAAAAACGTTTGGGAGAAAATTATTTCATTTGAAGATTACAGTTAGAATGCCCATTGGGTTCAAAGGTTCTCTTTGGTCCTATCGACAATACCGAACCAGAAACCAGAATACCACCAGAAACAGCCACCTATACTGAGAAACGAGATTATCAAACACTGAAATATAAAGCTTGCAACTTAATGAAGTTGACCTTTGAAACTATCAGGCAGATACATTTTGAAGAAGAGCTCAATCCACATACAATATGGTTGAAATTAAAAGAATTACAAGGTGCCAGAAGTTCTGCTATAATCCAGGTTTTGCGAGAAGAATTTGAGGACTTGCACATGAGGCCAAATGAGCAAATGAAGATCTGGATTGGTCGAGTGCGCAAGCAAATGCGATGTCTGAGAGAAGTTGGAAATGACTGCAGACTTGAAGCCATAGCATTCCGGATGATCATGCGACTAGAACTGCAATCCAAAACGATAGTTTTGCCATTAATTAATGGCCTTAAGCAGAATTTACACCTGATAATGTTGAAAAAATCCTAAACAAGTTTATGGTTCTGACTATCTGGGTCATCTGTTTTCTTCTTTAAACTTTTAAAATGGGAAAAAGTGATGTCATATCATCTGAGCTCTTTGATTGCCAATTATGTTTTTTATTAATAATTCATATTTTATTTACAATTCTTTAAATATTATGTTTGATGGCAAATCTACAAAGACGGGGCTTTTGATTGGTATATAATTTATGGTGTTCTACTCAGAGGTTTGTCCTGATGAGCTCCTACAAACAAAGCCTTTGGCTTTTAGTAAATACATATAGTACCATACTTTTTTGACAATATGTATATTGTATTTCATCACATTAAAGTCGACCTCGAGAATAAGTTGCTCTCAATTATAAGTCGCAAAAAATATTTCAGTTGAAATAAAGGACGCTCTGGATTAGAAGTTGCAACATTTATTTGAAGAATGTATCAATTAGATAAATCTTTAAATGAGAAAACAAAGGAAAAGAAAAACAGCTCTACCCTTCTGTGGCAGAGCTTCTTATCCTGGAAAAAATAATAACACTATCAATCTGTCTTTAGGTATCATATAGCAGTATTAACAGTTTAATTTAGTATAATCATGATTACACGATACAAACTAATTCTTATAAATTAATCAATTGATTTTATATATAAATGAATTTATTGGAATTATAAGTAATGAAAATTTGCAATTATTAACACTATATAAATAAAAGTTGCTATCGATTAAAAGTTGCAAGTAAAATTTGGTGACTAAAATAAACGTTGCGGCTTCTATTTGAAGAAATACGGTATTAACGAATAAAAGATGAACTGCATACTGGTAACTTATTTTATATTGCGAAGAAATAAATCTTCCAGATTTATAATAAAATCATCAATAGTTAATCAAAATATTTCATAATGTATATTGCAGTGCAATAAAATCAATTACATATTTAGTTTTTATTTACTTATTTTATTTTAATTTTATAGTTTTATGGCTATCTATCACAACAGCAAAATATGATGCAAGATTATATCAGGACATCAACTTACCAAAGAGCAATTTTAGCAAATTTACCAGATTTTAAAGACAAAGTAAGATACTAATATAAAATATTAATTTTTTATATGTTAAATGATACAATGTAATTAGCTTTAGATGATAAGATTTTAAAAATTGTAATTTTCAGATAGTTCTCGATGTTGGTGCTGGTTCAGGAATTTTATCTTTTTTTGCTGTTCAAGCAGGAGCTAGGAAGGTTTATGCCATAGAAGCAAGTAGTATGGCACATCATGCAGAGGCGAGTATGCATAAATATTAGAATAGTTTCATGTTTTTTCCATGATATAATTATTAATAAATATGTATGAATTGTTAGTTAGTCACTAAAAATCTGATAACAATTAATTTTGCAAAATTGAGATCAAAATGCTTTAATTTGCTAAGGTACTTCTCATGTGGTTATTATTCTTAGGCTTAAATTCTATTTTTTTTTCAGTAAAGGCATGGCTTCATAATTATATATTTTTGACAGTAGTTCTACTTTCTTCTGCATTTCTAATTTTTTTTAATTTAAAACATTTATTACACAATTTGTAATGATATCTGTTATCCGAAGTACTTTGACAGCTATATTACATCTAGAATCTATAATAGTAGTGCAATTAAAGAGTACTGCATTTATACATAGCTAAATTACATGTTAATTGTGTATAACAAGGGGTAAAAGAGCCAACTTTGATTTGACATAGATTATTGTTGGTTGAACATTGAACATTTTTATTAAAGAACATTTTTGATGCCAATAAAGAATTGTTGACATCAATTTTAGAAAAATTGGCTATTATCTTATTCAGGCTGTTCCCTTGTTAACCTGACCTAACCTAACTTAACAAAAACTAACCTAACCTACCTAAACTAACTTATAAGAAAACTGGACAAATAAGACAATAGCTGATTTTTCTGAAATTGATATCAAACAATTCTTTATTGACATCAAAACTATGTCCTTAAATAGAATTTTTCACCTCTCAACCAACAATTATCTATGTCAAATTAAAGATGCCACCTTTTCCCATTGTAATCTCTGTTATCAGAAGTACTTCCACACCTATATTATATCTAAAATCCATAAACGTAATGCAACTAAAGAGTATTGCATTAATATTTAGCCAAATTACATAGTAAATGAGTATAACAATGGGAAAAAGTGCCAACTTTGATTTGTCATAGATTATTGTTGGTTGAGAGATGAACATTTTTATTAAAGGATATAGTTTTGATGCCAATAAAGAATTGTTTGACATCAATTTCAAAGAAATCAGCTTTTGTCTTATGCTTTGTATAAAACTAATGTACAGGGCAGAAGCTTAAGATTAGTTAATGTTAAAGCTGACAGACAATATTTTTTATTAAGTACATAAAAAGGGTATATAAATTTCTAATTCTATCAATGTTTGGTATTTTTTGTAACAGACTTTAGTTTACCATAATAAATGTGCCAGAAAAATAGTGGTATTATCTGGAAAAATTGAAGAAGTGTCTGTACCTGAACAAGTTGATGTAATCATATCTGAGCCCATGGGTTACATGTTATTTAATGAAAGAATGCTGGAAACATATCTGCATGCTAAGAAATGGCTTGTTCATAATGGTAAGATTGAAAATAATATTCAAATTCTAGAATATACATGCTTTTTTAAATAACAGGAAAGATGTATCCATGCAGAGGCGACCTACATATTGCACCTTTTACTGATGACAATTTATATATGGAACAGTTTTCTAAAGCTAATTTTTGGTATCAGCAAGCTTTTCATGGTGTAGATTTATCCAGTTTACGGCAAGCAGCAATGAAGGAATATTTTCGGCAACCAATTGTGGTAAATTTACACATAATTTCAAATGGATTTTTTTGATTTCGCAGTCAAGTTCTAAAACTTGAGGTTTTTCAGTAAGAACTGTATTTCTATTGATTTAATCATATAAATTTTCATTTTCTAACATAAATAGTAAAGCTTCTGCAACCTTACAATCTGAACTATAATAATCAATATTCAAACTACTGTTAAATTGAGTGACTAAAACATTTTTTTATAAAACCAGCAATATTCGTGTATAATTTTGGGTTTTCCTAATTTTTTTTAAAGGCACATGTACCTTATTTCTGTTTATAGTGCAGGATAACAAGTGCACTATTTCCAAGACGAATTGATATCTATTATGTAGTATCTGCTGATGCCAGCAGAATTTTGATTAATACTCTTGCTTACGTGCTTAATTAGGTAGGCAGGCTGTAAAGAAGCAGCTTGATGTTCCAGCCAAGGACAGTGGTTTTCGCGTTTCCTGATTGTGCATTGGGGTCCAAGGCACAAATAAAGTTTTGTTACTCACCTATGTAAAGTTAGATTTTAACTGCTGTTCTGTAAAGTTAGATTTTCACTGCTGTTCACATAGAGCAGCAGCAATGGATCACGATGTCAAAATACATTGCATTGTGGGATTAAAAGTCATGCAATGCAAAGAATATCCTACTTCAAACAAGATTTTAAATAGCATGTAATGCAATGCATAGTTTCTGCATTTAACTAATTAAAAGCCATGTTTTGAACTGGGATCTATGTTCTCGATTTCTGTTAGCTGTTGACTGCCACAATGCAAGCCACTATGAGAACATGATTACCTTACTTTTGCTTTGCATGATGTTACCTTTTGTTTCTTTTATTACTTTACACTTCAGTGAGAACCAACCTTAAAGCATGTTTTACATGAGAAAATCCTGCAAATTCACAGGCTGATATGATTGCATATTTAGCACAGTGGCAAAATTTGCGGGATTACTGTACATGAAATACTTGCTACGCAAAAAGCACTTCATTCCATCAGGGCTGCGATTGGTGGAAAACTTCTTAAACATGTATTATTGTCACGACGTATTTGATTACATCATGCAACAGGGTTTCACAATTGGTTACCATGTACGTATTGTGCAAAATAATAATTCTAACAATTAATTCTGCAACCAAACTGCTCAACAAACATGTCAAACAGCAATGTAATTGTCATGTAAAATTACTGCTATTGTTTTGCGACTGAGAGAATGAAAAATTTGTGTTGCAACACTCATGTAAAAGAGGCTTTAGTCTTTTTCATTTTTGATTTATGTTGTTTGTCATTTTTTATTTCAAATAAATAAAACGTTTAAATATTTTTGTTGGTTTGGGAGCCTCAAGGGAATGTGGAACCCAAGATGAACACCACGTACACATGTGCGATAATCCGCTACTGTGTTTTGAGGAATAAACAAATAAGAGTGGTAGTTTTTAGGAAAGTACTTTTGGCTGACAATTTCTATTTTAAGTGATTGTTTTCACAAGGGGGTTGCAGTGGGTCTCAGGCTATGCATAGGGACCCAGAAAATGAAAAAAGAAAAGACATGAAACAGAAACAAAAGGATAAAATAAAAACGAAAAAGAGAAAATAAATCGGATTTTTTAGGGCACAAAAAATTATTTGCACCCTTTTTGGAAAATGTTGGCCCTGATTGTTTTTTTACATTAAGAACTCCAGAAGGAAAGTTTGTTCCATGAATGCCATATTTAAGCAACTATTGCATAAATCTATTATTAGTCATCTAATATTGTTGTGTGCTACTTTGAAGTTGCAATAGTGAACTAATGTTTTGATTAGTGAAATCATTTGAAACATCCAGACTGACATTAATTTTCCTTTTTATATCAATTCATAATTACTATTCATGAGTATCTACAAGGCCACTACGTGATTTCTGGCTTTGTATTTAGTCTGGACAGCAGAAATAACTGTGTGGTAATAAGTATAGAAACCTACCAGCATTTAATATTGTTAGTGGTAGGTATAGCCATTGCTTGTAGTGCAGTGAGAGTTGTGGATTTGTAATGCCTAGATATGATGATCATCGAGAGTAAGTTAACATCTAGCAGTTATTGCAAACTTTCATATGAAATGGGATCAGAAGTAAATTAAGTTCTTTTCAACTCAATATGGTACAATAATTTGACAAACGGGCTTTGTTTTATTTATTTATTTATTGTGCATGTTATAAATTTGATACTAAATTTTGGGGACTTTATAATTGCAATTGACTTAAACAAAATAGTGCCTGTGTGTTACATTTGGAAAAGATTTTGACCTCAACTATTGTACACATTTTGAATAATATAATTCACAACTTGTCGAATTTATTAGAAATAAGATGTCTTTAGTCAAGTCAAACCTTTGCCTAATTGATGCTGGCCACTCTGGTCAAGTTGAAACCTAAAACTAAAATCAATACAAACATGTACAAATTATAATTAATTAATTATTAATTATTATTTGTGAACTTGCGATGTTGATTTAGTGTTTTGCATATTTTGTATGTACTACTTGAATCATTATTTATTGGTTGAGTTATTGTTGATTGAATGGTCAAGTATTGATTATTTTATTGTTAGTTAAATTAATAATGTATTAATTTCAAAATTATTAAAGATTAGTTTTGGTTGTTAATTGTTAATTAAGTATTCTACATTGTGAATGGTATAGATCGATTGCATAATATAATTACGTAATTACTTACGAATTACATTACTTTATAACGATCTGTTATGTTGTGGCATACACCTCAATTTATTATCAAAGATCGAACTATTCTGAAGCAATATCATCCAAATATGTAAATTGCATGTATGATACTTATAAAACCTATATTTCCTTATATAATAAAGGGAGTTTTGGCCGACCGGAACTAGCGCCAAAACATCAATAAATTTAATATTAATTGGATTAACGGGCCTAAAACAAATTAATTTCCAAATGAAAGGTACATCATAGTTTGGTAAATGAAAAAATGAAATGTTTTCTTTTACAGGTCCTGATGCGACCTGTCTACCGCATCAGGACCGACTAAGTACAGCGCATACAAAATCTCAAATCGAAAATATTTAGTAAAATATCGACAATTTTACCTTTAAAACTAGCAAAAGAAGTAATATTCGTGAATACTTTTATGTATACTGCGGTGAAATATATAATTTTACAACTGAAATTTCTATTAGGCTTTAATCTAGCAATTAACAGTATATTGAGACATTTTATATCTAAAAAGGTATTAAAAAGACAATGGAAATCTAAAAGGTTATATGCTATGGGACAAAAGGTATGTGAGTGTGTTCATACATAAGGAAAATTACATATGCTGAATATTTGTATAATATAAATATTAAACTAATTCTCACTCAAATTGGCTCAAAATTGCTGCCATTTTATTAGATTATGATTATTAAAACATTGAAGCTTGGAAATTAAGTTTTTTTAAAAAAATTTATTAATATACCATATATTTATTGCATTAATACTTTCTAGTAAAAGGAGCAGTTTTTCTGTTTTGGGCTGGCAATTGATGCGAGGAACAAATAAAAATAAGTTTTCTGAAATGGATTTTTAGGTCATTGGTTTTATTTTTGGATAATGATCCTTGCAAGCTAAAGATTTAGGACGTGGGTTTTCTCGTTGGCCAAGTTTGAATCAACTAGGAGAACTAACTAATCAATTAACAAGTATGAATGACATTTAATGTATCAACTCAAAATTATACAGTAATGTTCTTGAACTATTTTTCGACTCTCTGCTTCTCATGACAAATAACATTGTTCTATCTCTACACTATTGTAATATTGAAGTCCACTCAAAACTTTGCCTTTTTCTGTGTTGCTCAACATTCTGCCTTATGGTAACATTGTGAAATTGTTAAGTGATCATTTGAGGCTGGCATCAATTACCACTGTTGACTGTCATTCATTTACAATGACAATATTTTACAAGAGAGAAAAATGTATTTAATTATGTCAGTTTTATGTTTATCAATAGAAAGATTTGCATCTGCGTCAGTCGATAAAATGAATAGCAATTTTAATGGAATTTGTGAGCGGACTTAATTACCTTTCTTTGAGAATTAATCTATTATCTTGAAAGAAATTGAGATTAAATGACATAGATACAGCAGTTGCTTTAGAATTGGCTTTGTAGGCTGGTTCAGGTATTGGCGGACCCATTAGAATTTTCCCAGTTATTGGTTTTGTAGTTACAGTTGCTCATTAAAGCCTTTAGATTCTTTGGTTTTACATAATGGGCCATCTGGATGCTTTCAAAATAGGACAGGCTCTAGCCTGGGCATAAACTCATCCCATAGGGGATGGTGGGTAGTAGCATGCACTGACTTGCACCTGTTGGATCAAAACATCTGATGATATTTCAGGAGCTTTTGGAATATTTGGATTAACAGAATGATAAGGCTTCTCTTAGCATGCAACCAAAGGGTATACGAAGTTAATTGACCTACTTACGTAAGAAATTTATGCAGTCAGAAATTTATGGGTCAGACAAGACGATCGATCTTGAGGAAGTGATTGGGATGTGTGATCAGGCCCAGCAAATTGATAGGAACTTATACAAATCAGATGAAATTTAGTCCTGAAATTTAATGCCCTTCCAGATGATAAAATTATACTGTGAGCAACCACAAAGTAAAGGTGCTGGATATACTTGTAGAGGTTTGCTACCTAGGGACCTGTTGACTCTACTAGTCACTGTTGTAGTAACTTGGTTGTGCTGGAACCTTTGCTGCAAACTTATGAAAGGAACATGGTTGCAATCTTGCAATGGTTACAATCTTCAGTGGTTTATTCTACTTCTTTAAAGGTGAAACTGCTACTCCACTTTGATGGAATGCTGTCAGAGTGGCATAATTTTATGTAATAATTTAATTTCAAATTGATCTTGAATTTAAAATTAAACTTGTTGATAGCATCAATAGCAACAAAATTATGATTGATTTTGTAAAATAATGTCATAATTCAATGAAATTGAGAAAATTTGGACCACCAAAAATTAGATATTTTTATTCCGATTTATTTAAAACCATTAAAATGTCTAGAAATCTTAGAATACCAATGGTAATCAAGTCTACAAGAACTATGCAGACATTTCAAAAGGCACTGAATGATATTAAAAATTGGCATGTCACAACATTATGTAATATAATTTGTGCTTCAAAATAATGACAGAACTTATCCTAGTTAAGCATTTTTTTGGACCAGTATGTGAAATTGACAGTGTGAATATGCCTGTATGAATGTAACAAGTATAAGTATTACAGATTTAATATGACTATAAATGTCACAGAACAGCCTAATGTCTAACGAAAGAGAATTTTTGTGTTGAATCAATTGCATTCTTGCAGTTTGTTTTCTTTTAATGTCCTTGGAATACCAACAATTCAAGTACTGATTACGCTGTACAACTTTGTAATTGAAAATATTCAACCTCCGTTGTTAAACTGATATTGGAACAGCCTTAAAAACCCTGTCATGAATAATATTTTTGACAAGTTCAGATTTGTTTTTTATATTACAATACTTTGTTTTCTAGAACCAACTATTTTGAATGAGTAGTTTTGGTTAATATAATATCCTATATTTATGTTACAGTTTTGGTCTAACATTATTGTAATAGTCTTGAGAAATATTTGTATATTATATTTTTGCATAACAAATAACAGTTTAATTGAGGCAACTTAAAATATAACATAATAGAAGCCTACGAATTGCTTTGTTGTAGTAATTATATTGTTACTTTTGGACGGTTGAACAACCTCATTTAGTTAATATGGCACATACGGAATTTAATTTAACTAAAAGACAGATTCAATTATCCAAAAATAATGTAATTGGATAAGTACAACAAAATATTTGGTTCGCTTTTATTTTACCAAATTGTTTCAGGTTGTTTTGCGGTCAAGTATGAACTCAAGAGGTGCGCCCATAACTTGAGATTGATAAAGTATTATTACTACTGATACTATCTAAAAATCATATTCAATTAGAACTTCTAACATGAATTAAATAAATAAAAAATTAACAACAACTTAACAAATTAATTTAATAACAAATTAAATTATTAATTAGAATTAATCTATTTATAATTTTTACTACTTACTTAGTCAATCTATACAAATCAAATCAGATATCAGCATTGACTAATGAGCTTAATCTAACCGACCTGGGAGCATTCAATTATTCAAATCACAAGAAATAATCCTTAAACAATTAGATATTTCATTAATCAACGAAATAATTATAATTCAGAAAACAATTAAATAATAATCAAACCAAGCTTGTTTTCCAAAAATAAGTACAAATACATACCACATTGACAATTTCATTAAAATGAAGAAAGGTTGGCAATTAGTAATAAGTAGTTTGATTGATTCAATTTTCAATGCGTCAATGCTGCATGAGTGGCATTATCAGCACTTGATACGTTCATGATTTACCATTTCATGATTTATCATTTAGTGTTAATAAATTCCGAAATAAACTCTTAGCCAAAAGTTCCAATTGTATTTTGTTTATTTTCTCAATCAAATATCTAAACTGCCACCATTTTGGTTTCTCACAAAAGTTCAACAATTTTGCAACTGAAATCCAAATTCTGCAATAACAGAATAATCAACAAATAATTAATTCGTTTGTTACACTCAACACTTGAGAACATGTTATTTTTTACACTTTATTCTTCTCTTAAAATACATTAGCTACATTTGGTATAAGTGTATTTTAGCTCCACCTCTTTCGATTCTCACCATTTTTGCTTTGAAAGCTTTGGCATGGTGTACTGAATCGTCTGCCACCTCCAAAATGTGCAGGAGAGGCTTGCAAAGGAGTGTATTCATCACCTCTAGAATATATACATTCCTGATGTTTGCAAGATGGCCACGTAGCGGGCTTCTCGCAAACTAGTGCAAAGTGAAGCTAAAATACACTTGTTCCCTGGATTCAATTATCTGTTTTTTATGTTTATTTCTTGTTTTTTAAAAACAATTTTTCTATAGGTGAAAATGATTCTTAATGATAATTTTTTTTTTGATAAACAAGATAAATGAATAAAACAAATTACTGAATGAGACTATTTTTCATATTGAACAATTCAGATTTTGTGTGGCTCCAGTCAGTAGGTGCATTCAATCTTAACAAAATAAACTGTTTATTTTGTTTATTTCGTTTAAGGAAGTTTAAATTTCATACATTTGATATCATATTTTGCATAAACGGTTTACAAAAAATTGTTTTTCATGAATGAATTTTTTGATGTTTATATTTTCTCTTATTTTTTTATTTTGTTTATAATGTTCTATAATGCAACATAATTAATATTGCAAGTATGCAAATAAGTTTACACCAAAAATATGCTATTCAATGCTAAAAGCAATAGCTGCATTCAATCATCTGTTTTTCATGTTTATTTCTTGTTTTTGAAAAACAATTTCTTAATAGCTGCAAACAATTTTTCAAGATTATTTTTGGTTTATGATAAACAGGGTAAACGAATGAAACAAATGATTGCATGCGACCAGTGTTTTGGATTTTTAATAAACGGTTTTAATTTTGTTTATAAGAATGAATGCACCTAGAGTCTCAGTCCGGTCTGTGTCTTACTGATATATCTCAGTATCGAAAATCTTGCTCTGGCATGATGTCTTGGTGCAGTGGCCACTGCTCAACGAACAATGGTTGAAACCACCACTTAATAATATTTTCAGTTGCCTCAATCAAACTGTTTTTTAGAATGTAAATGGAGATTAAATTACATACAATATTGAGTTTTTTTAATTGCAGGATACATTTGATATTAGAATTTGCATGGCCAAATCTCTTCGTTATACTGTGGATTTCTTGACAGCTGAAGAACAAGACTTGCACTGCATAGAAGTCCCATTAGAGTTTCAATTAGTTATTTCTGGAACAGTTCATGGTTTAGCATTTTGGTTTGATGTTGCTTTTATAGGATCTAAGTAAGTGAAGCTAAATATTCTCTTTATTACATTTATATGAAGTTTTTTAATAGTGTATTATTATGTACTGATCTAATTGTACCATTTATTGAATTTTGACCAATGAGAAGTCTTAATTTGTTTTTTAACGGCCAATAAGGAAGCTGAATTAAATACATAATGCCATAATTGTTTGATAATTTTTTCACCATGGTCACGGTTTAATTTGTGGTATAATTTCTTGAATACCCACCTTTGGTCATGGGGTTATGAAATATTTGATCTTTAGGGATGTTACTACTTGAAACTGGTGTGATAGTGTTGAGATCAAAATTAAATTTTTTAATATTCTGACAACTAATTGTAATTTATCTGTTTCTTGCTAAATGTTCAATGGCGAAGTAATAGTAAGCGTTAATGTGAATGCTTACAGTAACAAACCTTTGTAAGGAAAGTTTTTTATGGGGTTTAGGGCATAAAGTTATGTTTTCTATTTATGATATGCATGTAGGAATGTTTTCAATGTTTCATTTTTTAGGAGGGAGGGGAAATGTGAGTTGTGAGTTGTTATACTCTGGGAACTTGTGTCATTAGCCTTTCCAAGCATGATGTCTCTAGTTCTTGATTTAGGGATATCAGTAGTAATTCAACAACCATTTAAGGCATTTCAAGCAATAACTTATATAGCAATCATGATTTAGTATTATTAAATTTTATTTATTGATTTTGATTTTTATTATTAGACACTTTGCGATTTTCCGTACGCAAATTTAAAACGAAATCGCAAAAAACAAAATATTTTAAAATATTTCGTTTTTTGACATTTCGTTTTACATTCTCGTTTGACAGATTGCGAACTGTCGTAACGAAAATGTAAAT
>JAQFZU010000958.1:0-17126 GCA_034696185.1 Henia vesuviana | reverse complement strand
TGTTGAAGTATAATTCCAATCCACAGATTTAAGTGATTCAAATGCAAGCAAAGGGATGTTTGATTTTTCAGGCGGTTTGCCTCCGGCTTCTAACAATAAAACTGTTGTAGTTTCCTCTTCGGAAAGTCTTGTTGCGATTACAGATCCAGTAGCTCCTGAACCGACTAAAAAAAACATTATTTTGGTTATTTTTTTCTTGTTTTGAATTAACTTACCAACAATAAAATCGAACTCATTAGTGTCAGTATCAAGACAACTTGTTGAAACTAATCCAATTTTAAATAAAAGAAAAAAAAATTTAATAATATAGACATGCATATTCATAACCTGGTTATAAAACAATTGTAAGATAACTAAATTAATGGCTTTTAACTGTATGTAGCGAATGAATTCAATGTCTGAAGCAAGTGTTGTCAAACAAAGTTGTTTACTTCTATTGCACATATTCCTATAGTTTTTGAGGAAATTAAACGCATTGCATAGTTTTGTGCACATGCTTCATTGTGTTCACAAGGTGTTGCTCAATTAATAGTATATACAGGAAAATAAAGAAAAATTACAGAAAATATATCACTGGTAAAATTGTCTCGTTTATAGATTGTTAATGCCAAGTAAATATTTTATTTTGGGTAGATGGAATGTCTCCCCGTAGGGTAACCGACTGGGGGGAGACGGAGCATAAGCGCATGGCCCATGCGAGACTGAACAACTGGTGTATGACGTTGACGGAACCCGCGGTTACGGGCGAAATGTGGCTTGATTCATCGCCTGGGCGATGAGGACAGCCGCGGGTGAAGTGTGTACGGTATTCCCTACCGGGCACACAAAGCTACAAGCTCAAGGAACGGCTTGCCCGCCGTGTCCTAACGTGATTACGGGTTTTACGTTGAAATGTGCGCAGTCTGTAATAACCGAGATTATGGAGTTAACTCAGTTCTAGCGCTAACGACTATGGATGTTAGCTAGGCGGTTACGGACGACCCTTTACCGGTCTGCACATTGTGGTAGCTGAGTGGTCGGTTATTTGTCTATCGTGGTGGGTGAATCGGTGGGGGTGGCCAGCCTGGGGTCTTTCTGTGGTTGACCGATTGTGATCTATCTTAATTCCTCATGGATCTCTGAGTGCGGGGACCATGGTCTAGTGCAAAATATTGTTTGCGTGCTGCGTGTGTGGTCAGAGCCTCGCCCAAAGGCCATAGAGCGAATACGGGAGTAGTGAGGGGATGAAGGAGCACGGTCAAAACCTTCGCTCGTACACCACAGAGTACAGGCGGGTGAAGGGAACGGTGTGCGAAAACACGATGCGGTTGTCACGTGAAATTATTTTGGCTCTGGTATGGAAGAATGATTGATAGGTCAATTGTTCGCAAAAAAAACTTGTACAGGGAGAAATGCGATGCTTTTTCCCACAAAACCACAATTTTATGTTTTACGTTTGTTTTGTTTTGTGTATTGTCTTTAATTTTTTTTTAGAATACTCGTTTTCTTATTTTTTTGCGAAATACCCTCAAGATTAAATGGTAATTTATTACCATGCAATTTTAGGCCTATCGCCAAATATAGTAGACACGATTGACAAAAATGAAGAATTAATAGATAGACAATTTATTGTTGGTTTTGTAAATTTTTGTGACAATAAACGTTAAGGGAAATTCACATTGTCCGAGAAATGTATTTTTTCTGATTTTTATGCTATTATAATATCTTAATAGAAATATAAATTTATTGATATAATGAACTTTCTAAGGGACTGAAAATATTAACTTCTTCTTTGTTCTGACCTTCTTTGTTCCTTTATTTTCAAACAAAGGAAAAGATCAAGAAACAAATGGTTTTTCCTAATCCTTATCGCGGATGTCATTTAATGATACACCATCTTTGTAGGTCAAACTACTTTAGAATGGAGATCACGACTGATAGCCAATGAGAGACGACCGGAAGTCACGTGTGACGGATTAGTGGAGCGAGTTTAAATGGGAAGTGGGAGCAAGATTTCAGCTTCACTCTGCATACTGCACTAGAGGTGTTCACACCACTTGTCTAGTATATCCGACATTAATTGGCATAGCCAACTGATATCAACCAAATCACTTCCACCACGCTTTTCCCACAATTTACACAACTTGCTAGCTGCAATATGCTAGCACAGGCGAATAAAGATATGGACGAAGAACAGCAAAGGCGACTACAAGAACATCTAGAGGGCACGGCCGAGCAAATCAATGAACAGGACTGCCTCAATGAGTCCATGAATACCGAATTTGAGGACGATTCGACTAATATGGTAGCCGCATCAGTCGTTAGTATTATCCTTGATATCACTGACATTGATATTACTCAACCAAAAGCTGATTTACATATTGCTGCAAAACTTAATTTTTTGATTTCTGAAAATAAAGATTTGCGCATTAAAGTCAACGACCTAAAGAAAGCATTGGCGGAGTCGAAAGACGAAGCCAAGCAGGATAGGAATTCGCTTAACCTTGCCCTTCGTAACGCAGGTTCAGGCGGCAACACAGGTTGCACGCCTCAACCACGTGCTTGGGGTGAAAAGGTAGCCGCGTTAAAATTAACGCCGTTTAGCGGATTGTCGGTGAGAGCTGCCAGATTTTTAGATGACATTAAAAAATCATTCGATGATCAAGGTTGGGATAAAGATATCCTGGCTAAAGGCGGTTTAGCTACATTATTTAAAGGCGCGGCAGCGGGTTGGTTAACTCAACATGAAACCTGGGAAGAATTTTCAAAGGCCTTTCATGATCGATGGGTGCTGACAGAAGACATGCTTAACCAAAAGCTACGTCAAATCCGACAAGGCGACAACCAAACTGCCAAGCATACTTTAATTTCATTAGATGAAGTGTGTAAGCAAATGAAAAGCCCGCCATCAGGTCGTGATAAAATTGATATTGCAATCAAGGCATTGAAACCGGGTGTAGCACACTTTGCCAGTAGGTTTACGGAGTTCAAATTGCGTACCTGGGAGGAATTGGTAACAGCCTCTGAATACTGGGATACGTCAGCGGTACTCCGGGAAAAACGTAGGAAAACGTTGACTAAGACAGCACTTGGATCTCGATCGACAATACTCACGGTAGCAGCAGTTACAGCCCCTAAAAAGGTATAAACCACTGCGCCAGTGAAATCTAACGTTTTAGGCGATCACTTGAAGATGCCTAGATCGAGTGGTTGTTTTACATGCGGTGGGCCACACTTTCAAAAGGACTGCCTCTACAATGTAAAGCGCGAAGCGTTGAAGGAGGCCATTAAAACAATGCAGGCAGCCCTTCTTCTCTGCCCAGAGGAATCTGAGGTGGCTACCACTTTATATGACTCAAAACACAAGTCGTCGCAGGAGGAGGACTCTCAGGAAGTGTGAGTAATGAGTCATTACTCGCGCCTTCTCCTGTCGAACTCGAATTGGATGTTGCATTACACCCATCTCTGACAGGAGGGATACAGCCATTCCGAAACTTTAAGGTCATAAATGTTTTTATGACCTTAGAGCCCAACCAATGGTGAATTTTAATCTAGGCAAATTATTTTAACTAGAACGACTAGGAAACAAATGCATTTAAAAGGCTGCACAATGGCAGTCGCAAGCATTATGTAAACAAAGTGGTGTGAACAGCAAATAAAAGGCCTAACTGAGTTGACACGATAAATTTATTGATAGAACATGGCAAACTGCTCAAGTCAAGTGATACAACGAAAATGAAAGAATGGCAGCGTTACCTCAACATTGATAACGAAGTAAAACAAACAATACAATAAATTTAGTACAGTGTAGCAGTCTATTGCTGACATACACAAATGTAAATAACAATTTAGTAACTGGATAAATAATAACTGTTCTTGAAAAGGTTCACATATTACAATCATCACCAGTCAACCATCCCTCAAGTACAGTCTTACTGACATCACATTGTCGAGCCAAAAGAAGTTACAGGCCCAATGGAGTGACTGAGGACCAGGAATTACACCAGAAGAAAAGCAACTGTGACTTCCTAGACAACGACAGGGCCAGAAAACGGCAAAGAAGGCATTGAAGCATTGGCGCATGACACAACAAACCCCAACCACTCAACTGCCCATATCAAGGTCAAATTATCATTTCATTTGTATTTTTTAATTTTGTATTTTTTTATTTTATATTTTTTAATTTTTATATTCGCATAGCAGATGCGAATAGCGCAAGGTGTGCACCCAGCATTAGACATAAGTCACTCGCATTCTTTGCTTGGGTCCGGTCTTGTAACGTCTAGTAATGTTTTATCTACTACCTATGCCATGATGCCCACATATAAGGAGATGCTATCAGCACATTTGCCAGTCATACAGTCTATGAACGACGGTAGGCCCTAGCCCCCCATATTCCTGGGTGCAAAAAAGGTATTTATGACATATATTGGGTTTAGAGTTGAGCAGGTCACCACTTGATTCAACATATCCAACCATTGGAGACTCATCTCCACTGCTGCTGTATAACATGCTATTGGGTCAGCTCCGCACTTCATAGCACCCAAGAAAGAATTGAATACTGCATTGCATTGCACTAAGACGGAGACGAATCGACGGAGTAACTCGACTCAAGCCTTGGCGAATACCTTCATAGCTACCATTAGTTCAGACCCTTCACAGAATACTCGGTTTAAGTAGATGAATTTCTTGCTTGCACAGAGGGTTTTAACCAGGTCTAACAGAGCTCCTGCATTCTTTAAACATCTTTTGTTGTTTCAGAATGCACATCAGCTCTCTGAGCATGGACAGGGTCCCTGTCTAACTTGATAGCCTGCACAGCATCATTAATCAGTCCGGCCGGGTGGGCTGCCTCATGCTTATGCAAGAGAGATGATTTCTTCTCAGCCCTTACACAATACAGGCTTAAATGGATGTTAAGTAAGCTATCCATGGTACCTGTCCACCCTTGGAACAAACCAGTCTTAATAGTTGTCATACAACACTTAACTCTGCACTCAGTCAGAGAACTTAGTGAATGGAGGTTCAACATTACAAGCAGGTGCCTGTGTTATGCCAAAAATTCCACCCAATATGGCAAAAGCAGGTGACGGGAAAATCTGGTTTTAGAGAGAGATGATCAGGGTTGCTCAGGTGATCATGCGGTGGTCGTGGGGAACATTGTGCAGGGACTGAGAGGCATGTACGGCTACCCCATGTAGCCATTTTGTGTGTACTCGATATTCAGACCTTGTATCGGTATCATAAATACCGGTACAAGGCTGGCAAACCATAAGAAGAGTTGGGAGCATGGTGGTGATTGCGGGTTGCGGTCGATAATAAAGGCTCGGCAATCCATAAATCTTGCGTCCATCTCAAATCATTCATGTGCCCCATCTGTGATACCGCCGCCTGGAATCCGTATCCAGGCAGCGGCAGAACATATGGTCGCATACTTAACACAAGTCATAAGCTATGCAAAATCCATTTTTCTAATGCAAGTCAAGTGCCCAGATGGGAACCAGGAAGAACCCAGCAAAACCAAAATAAAACAAAACGGAAAAAGAACAAACCAAAGAAAACCAAATTAAAAAGAACGACCAGGATCCCAGAACCCATCATGGCAAGGAAAAGAAAAAAGGAAGAATTAGGAAAGCAAGAAAAGATTACCAGAGGATCGTATTAGCCTCACCGAGGTGAGTTACCAGGATGCCAGGACTTGGAAGTTTTGCTTCCCACAAGAAAAAGGAAAAAGAAAGAATTAGGAAAGAAGATAAATAAAACTGAAGGCCCAATTGGTTCCATCATCAAGAAGCACCTTGATGGAGAACTTTCAAGAGGTGCCACAAGAAGGAAGGGTTGGAAGTTTTGCCCCCCCCCCCTAGCTTTAAATGTGAGCAATGACAGTGCCACTACTACCAAGAAATGATTAGTGAGAAGATCTGACTTCATTTACAAGAATGAGCTCTTAACTCCAGCCCAGTACTTTTACCCTTTTACTCATCATTTGTGGGCCAGCTTGTCTTCTAGCCCACCTGGTATTAATACCCTATCCTATATCATCACTCCAAAGAAGCACAAAATCTTAAACAAAAAACCACCAGAACCTCAAAACCCATCAATGGCAAAGAAATAAAAAAGTATGAGTGGTAAAAAACTTTGTTCAAAGGAATAGAGCTGGTAACCTAGTGGTTAATCCAAATGGTAGTTTTTAAGAAGGAGCTTTAAGCTGGTGGTGACATGCTTGGATGATTATTCTTGCTCAATATAGATCTCCAGAGCGGGTAAATTTCCAGAAAGGCTAATCCAACAATTAGCCAAGTATCAGAAATAAAGGACAATGTTAAATTATCGTGTTTATATGCAAGCACGAAAAATCAACAACCAAGAAGTAGAATGATCACTTTTCTTGGCTTTGCCTTATTGTGGATGCTGTGCCATTCACAGTGTTTTCATCATCAACTATTGCTTGCATTATATAGATTCAGCCTAGAAATATTGCATAACAGAAAATAAATCTAATAGCTTATCTCTTGCAGTTGTAACAGCTTCTGGGATATTAAGCTTGGCTCTGATCTTTCACAAACTAACACAATTGAGTCAGGATATCAAAGGAATACAGTTAGTCTGGTAATGACTAACTGAAGATATCAACTATATTTCTGCTCCCCCATTAGCATACTAATCAGTGAAAGGTTATAGACATATTGTCATTAAGCTGCAGCTTCTGGCCAACCATATGCTGTATCAAGCTCAAGGCATCCTGGTTGACATCTCAAAGTCAGCAATATAAAAAGCCATTTAGCCGTGGCACTTTGGATTGGCCATAGCTTGAAAAAACCTAAAGGTAACATTGCTTATTATTTGTTGCTGATTAAAGTTTTGTTAGAATTAGAATTGTTAAGAAAGAAAAACAGAAATATCACTTATCGCCGCCAGCAGCAACCAAGGCTATATGACCCAAACTAAACCAAATTCAGCAACACAAGTCAATCAAATGGATGCAAACAAACCCTGCCAAAAAGCCAAAAAGACCAAGAAAGATAGGGAAAAAATGACAAATATTTAATTTGCCACAGTTAAGAAAATCTGTTGTATCCAGTGAATTACAAATAAAAGCAAAGTGTTAAAGTATTCTTATATTTATTTTTTACACATTAAAACATTTATTAAATAAATATATTTGACTCTTAATTCACTGGTTGAGATTTAACAAAAACTTGAGCCAATTCATCGAAATCGTAAGTTCGTTTAAGGAATGTATCAATGAGACGAATCCCAGAAACAGTCTAAAATGATTTTTCAAATAATTATTAAAAAAAATACTTAAATTAATTAAAATTACTTGTAAACCAAGTTGAATCGGCACTAAATTTAATTTAACATATAAACAAGTATCAGGTTCCAATTTCCCTAACGATTTTCCTGAAATTCCAGTCCAATACAATCCCGGTGAACACGTCCCATCCAACGTCAATTCCAAATTAACCGCACGTTCACTATTTTAATTAAAAAAATTTAAAAAAATAACAAAATGGCAATTATTTCGTACCAAGAATTCGTAATAGTACAAATGATCGCAAACGGTTCTTCCAATTGTACGCAGCTCGGCACTTCTTCAATCGTGAATCGAATATCGCCATAACCAGGCGCCATTCGCTGCAATTGACTCGTCTGTAATCGTCCTCGATCACCGAATTTCGATCTCCATAAAATATCCAATTTACCGATCGATGTCACCCCTTTTAGCACTTTCTGTTGGAATTTCGCTTCGGTTTTCGGGGTCAAACAAAATAAATATTGACGACTGTCCATCGAATTCAAGCAATTCACAGGGCCGAATATCGATTCTGGTCTGTAAATGTACAAATTTTCATTAGAAATTGATTTTGAAAATAAAAATATTTAAAATACTTTGAATTTTTGTCTCGTGTGTTCAGTTGGGTGACGTTAAATAGCGGTGATGGCTCTAAATACACTTTTTCCAGGCAAATTGGACCTGAAGTGATGTTTTGCACTTGTGCTTCGAGGTAAACTTCATCGGACTTTAATAAAAATAGAATTAAATTAATAAATTTGGCTTGAAATTGCTGTTTGTGTTAATTTAGCAATTTAATTTAAATTAAAGGGTTAAATAAAATTATTTTTAAGAACTTACAACAAAGTCCTACGGGTCATGCAAAGATGTGTGAACCAAGGATTTAAAAAGAAAAAATAAATAAAACTAAAATGTTCTAATATTTGTTAGTAAAATAAAAATTAATTATGCAAGGCCAGATATTTGAAAAATATGCAAATTAGATATTTAAATTTTAAATAAAAATTATTTTGATATCTTAATTGTTTCATACCTCAGCATTATAGAATTTAGTCTTAACATCGAGTGGTTTCATCACCTGAATTAATTATAAATAATAAAATAAATTAAAAATCAATAAAAATTAATAAAAATTAAATAAAAATTACTTGGAATTTAAAGAATTTTTTTAAATACATTTTTTCGCTATTTTCAGGTGTGTAACTAACAGCACATACGAGTCTATGAATAAATATCTCATTAATTAGTGAATATTAATTATTTTTCTATTTAATTCTACACGTGTGTTCCAATTTCTTTAACTTCGTGATTAATTATATTATCAACACTTTGCAAAGGTGATAATTCAGGAATCATCGTATTAAAACTCGATGGTGAAAGTGAAATTCGTTGTGAACCCGTTTGCAAATCAGCCTTAAAATTAATAAATAATTAATTTACAATTTTAATTTATTTATTTTAATTTTACTTTGACCGTAACGTCATGAACAACTTCGTTACTGTCGTTATGGACACTGATGTAACTGGAAAATACTTGACCCAAGTAAATATCCCTTTAAAAAAATAATTTTAAAAATTAATTTATGCATTTCTAACTTCGATTATACCCAAAACTTTGTGGTAACATTAATAATTCTCCTAAAGAACAATTTTCAAGTGTTGTTATTCCACCGACGTCTTGTGCAGTTTCCTTATTAAAGCAATCGCCTGGTAAATCGCGTGAATCACATGTTAATGGTAAAGTTGTGAATAAACTTGGTCTTGTGAGTCTCATCACTGCAAAATTATTTATTTTAAAATTTTATTAATTCATTTGAATATTTTACCTTTTAATGTTAAAACATCAGATCGTTGTTGACTCGACTCCATTTTGATATTGATTAATACAGCGCCATCCGATGACAGATTTTCAAAGGTAAAAATCAATGATAAAATGGCAGTACCATTAAATTCTTGCGAGCGAAGAAATACAACAACACTCAATAGAAATATCCCGATAACGACATTAACGAGGTAATATTTAAATTAAGTTTAAAATGACATTAGACTCGAATTATGGGTTAAATCAAAGCGAAATGGTTTCAATTCGGTATTTGAATAAAATTACGCATTTATTAATTTTATTTTTTTCTATTAGTTTACCGCAAGATCAATTGGTAAATAACGACATCGGATTTGGTGGTAATTTAGGCGGTGGTGGATTCCAACAGCTAAATCCACCTCCGATTCCACAGCGTCCGTATTCAAATGAATTTAATTCAGTCTCTCGTTTTGGATATTCCTCTATGAATCCTTATGGGATGACAGGGATGTCGCCCTATGCTTATAACACTCCATATAGTGGCTATGGGGGAATGGGATATGGTGGTATGGGTTACGGTGGATACGGAAATGGATACGGAAATCGTTCGGATAGTCAATTTATACAATTTGCTGAAGAAAATTATAGAAATACGCTACAACCCATTGAATCAATCGTTCAAACGATTGGATCGATTAGTATGATGATTGAAACGACATTTTATACATTAAATAGGTAATTTTTAAAATTAAAAAATTTATTTTTTATTAATTAAAAATTATTTTCAAGTTCATTTCGAGCTGTTGTAAGTGTCGCCGATCAATTCGCGAGGATGAAAGCTCATATTGGACATATTTTCTCAGCTTTAACTCTTTTCAAGGGTCTTAAATGGCTTTATAAAAGAGTTTTACAACTTTTAGGTAATTTAAATAACAATTTAAAACCATTTATTTAATGTAAAAAAAATTTAAGGTAAAACTCAACAAGATTCTCCCAGTGATATATGGAACGAGATGGAAAATGTAGGAAAAGACAAATTAAATGGAAAAAACATGAAGAAAAATCAATTTTCAGCACTTTTAATCCTCATTCTTATATTCGGTACTCCTTATTTACTTTATAAACTCGTTATGTTGGCTGCTCAACAACAAAATACAAAAGAATGGGCGATTGGACAAGCATTATTCGATTTCGTACCACAAAGTAATCGCGAAATAGCATTAAAAGCTGGACAAAACGTTAAAATAGCACCTAAAGGTATACTAAATACATTTAAAAATTATTTTAAATATTAATAAAGATATTTAAAATAGATTTACAACCATTTTTGAATAGTCAATGGATTTTAGTGAGTGTCGATGATGAAAACACTGGTTTAGTCCCAGTTAGTTACATTAAGAAAGTAATTAACGTTAAAGGAGATTCAAATAACGAATTAAATACGTTATTTGATGAAATATCAACAAATTAATTCCATTTTTCATTATATTTATTTTGTGTGGGTCGTTTGAATTGAATAAATCGTTTAAATCGATTAATTTTGAATTTTATTTCATTGAAATTCGATTACAAATACGGTTCTGGGAATTCAAAAATCACTTCTTTGCCCGTTAATTTCTTATAAACAGCAGCAAAAGTATCGGTCTGAAATAAAAAAATGAATTTTACAATTTTTTAATTTATTTTAATTATTTAATATTACCTTATGTTCTACAGTCGTCATTTGAGTTTTATCCAAATGTACTTTAATAAGTCTAGTCCCATCTAAACGAATTCGAGTTCGTTTTCCAACGATTTCAGCCGGGTGAACCAAATCTTCCAAAATAGCATCGTGAACTGCAGTCAAAGTTCGACTAAAAAATTTAAAAATTTTATTAAATATTAAATTATAATTTTAATAGCTTTTTTAAGACCTTCTTGGCCGCTTTTGTTTATTTCTTCCCTTCGTTTTCCTCGTTTGTTTCGGTAAAATACGTCTTTGCGCTATAAACACGACGTGTTTACCACTGAATTTCTTCTCCAATTCACGTACCAAACGACTTTGGATTTTTTGATAGGCTTTTAATTGTGCTACTGGAACGAATATTATAATCGCCTGGAATAAATTAAATTTATTTTTGTTATTTATTTAAATTTTTGCATTTTTTCAATTTTTTTTTACTTTTTTGCCAGTTACTTCGATTTCTTTCGCACCCGTCATTTTCAGTTCTCTCAATTGTGCTTTTAAATCGCTTGATATTTCCAGTTCGAGTAAAGCTTGTGAAATACTCGTTTCAAATTCGTCTGGTTTTTCACCCGCGGGTTTAAGCAATTTCGCGTTGGTCGAAAACATCTGAAAAATTTATCTTTTGTTATCGTTTTATATTTAACTCATCCGATTGAAATTTGTTTGTATTTGGTTATTTCTAGAGTTTATTGTTGTTTTTTGGTTGATATTTGTTGATTTTAAGCTGATGGTTTTGGTTTTTAAGTTTTATAAATGTTACCTTGCAATGTCTCGTAAGCCTCGGTCCGTGTGGATTTTTTGCTAAGGATTGTGGGAGTTTTCTTTTTAATCGATATTTAAGTCGATATTTAAATCGATATTTGGTTTTTAAGGTTTGGAATTTGTTTTTAGTTGATTGTAGTTGTTTATTATTTAGTTTTTAAAGCAAATTTGATTATTTGTTTAATTTTTGTGGTTTATTAAAATTGTTTTGAGGTTTGTGAGATTTTACTCATGGCGCTGAGGAGTTTGGTTGTCAATCGGTGTTTGGGTGTTGTGTTTAAGCAGTTGGCACGTTTGAGTCGGAGTATTAATACGGATAGAATTTATAACAGACAATTTTACGATACTATTATCGAAGTCATTAGTAAAATAATGGGAAAAAATGGTTATTACGCTGTTGCGAGAGGACGTAAAATCGGTGTTTATCAATCTTGGTTTGTTTATTTAACTAAATTTGAATTTTGGACTAAAATTTCTTTTTTCTTATAGGAATGAATGTAAAGTTCAAACTGACGGTTACCCAGGCTGCAAATTTAAGAAATTCACTTGTGAAAATGATGCAATTAATTATTTAAATTCATTCGACACAAAAAGTGGTAAATATCATAAAAACTCAAAAATTCAAAAAAATTCAAAAAAATTAATATTTCAGTTAAAACCGAACCGAAAACAGAAGAAATCGAATACATTCAATTAGGAAATATAAATAACATCGAAACAAAACCAAAAATAAGTAAAATAAAAACAAAAAAAAATTATTTTAAATTTAAGTATAACAAAAATTCATTTTAAAACAGTTGAAATTACCGAAATCCAACCACAACCATCAAATCCAACGGTGCAAATCACAAATTGGAACGAAATAAATAATTCCTCGCAACAAATCGATTTAATAACATTAAATTCGATTTTATCAACTGGAAAATACGACATTAAATTAATCCCAAAAAACATCGAAGAAAATGAAAAAAGCATGAAAAAAAGCCGAAATATGCATCAATCGAAACGCCAAATGCTTAAAATGCCTTCAACGACTATGAGTAAACATAAATTAATTTAAAAATTAATTTGCATAATTAAAATTTAAATTTTAGACTTAAATTGCATTTCGATATTCACGGACGGCGCATGCGAATCAAACGGACGAGATTCAGCCAAAGCTGGAATCGGAGTTTATTGGGGCCCTAATCACAGATTGTAAATATTAATCCAATAATCACTTTAATCTTAATCCATTAAAATTCTAAATCCAGAAATGTGAGCGAACCACTGAAAGGACGTCAAACGAATAATCGCGCTGAAATTCACGCCGCCATTCGTGCAGTGAATCAAGCTAAAAACGAAGGATTAAAAGAGATAAATTTGCATACCGATAGTCAATTTTTAATTAAAAGTATAACACTTTGGATTTATAAATGGAAAAAGAATAATTGGAAATTAGTTAATGGTGGATTAGTTAAAAACAAAGAGGATTTTGAGGAATTGGATAAAGCATTGAATGGGATTCTCGTTCATTGGGTAAAAATATTTAAATTAAATTTTAAAAAATATTTATATTTATTATTTTAAAGATTTACGTTCGTGGACATGCGGGGATCGCTGGAAACGAAGCTGCTGATGAATTAGCACGAAAAGGTGCTTTAAAAAACATTAAATGCGAATAAAATAATTTAAATTTATTTTTTTTGCTTAATTACAATGGGAAAATTTAATCCAATCACGAGCCTCGTTACAAACCACGAATTTGAATGAACCAATGGGATGATTCGTTTGAAATTAAGCTCGTTTGGGATTGGTCGATTTGAATTAACATTGAGAAAATAAGCGAAGTTTATATATTTTTTAATTATTGTGAAATTTTACAGCAATTTTGAATTTTCTCAAGCAATGAAAGGAAAAATAAAAAATTGTTAATTTGAAAAATAGTTCTGTGTACAACTTGTAATTACAGAGCCCGCTGTGGATTTGACAGAACAATAATTGAATAACAAACCAAAAATAACATTAAATTATAACTGCACTAGACTCAATTTAGCTAAAACTTAAAAAAAAACTACAAAAAATCATTTTTAACAAATTTAAAAAAAATTTTTAAATGAAAAAAAAAATTTTTTTTTTTTTTTTTTACTTTTAAACAAAAATCACAAAATTCGTCGATCAAAATATATTTTATATTTATCGATCTTTAAAAAAAAAAAAAAAAAAAAAAATTATTCAGCAATCCAAGAAATTCGCAGCCATCAACAATTCAAGTGCAATTTCAGGCGCGATTGGAAATTCAGGGATTTCTGTCGAGCTGTTCGTGTATCTCACTTTGTACGTAAAATACATACAAACTTTCTGAAGCACGTGACTCCTATTAAAAACAAAAAAAAAATTAAATTTTCTTAAAATTAATTTATTCAAAATCCAAAATTTACGGAATTTCACGAAAATTCACTTCGTTAGTCTCGTTTTCAGCGAATTGACCTAAAAAAAAATTTTTTTTAACATTTAATTAATTTTTATTTATTTTTTTAGGATTTTTACCAGGTCCACTAAGCATCGCTTTGATCGTTCCTGAGGTTAACGCGTGCTCTCGTTTCACTATAAATTCGTGTCCGTCCGATGAAATTAATTTGACATACATCGCGTTTGGACCTTCGCAGCCTCCATAAGTTTTTTCTTCATCTTTTAAATCTTCTTTTGCGTCTGCCATGTCTAAAGTCGTCTGTTTTTTTTTAAAAAAAATTTTATGTTAAATTTGGTTCGGATTTTCAGTTGTGTTTTTTAAATTATTTTTGGGGTTTTGGTTTGGTTTTTAAGGTGTTTAAATGGTTTTAAAGGGTTAGACTTAACTAAAATATCCAATTTTGGGACTTGTTTTAATACATTACTGCTGTTAGGCTTCGCGTTTTCGACGAACACTTCTTCTTCCCCTGCGTCACTTCTGGTTATGGTTTGATTTCCTGGGCGGGATGAATAGGTGCGCATGCGTTGTTTGAGATTTTTTCAGTTTTCATTGTTTTATGTGAGATTTATTGTTGATTTGTGATTTTCGAACATGAATTTTAGTATTTTTTGTTAATTGTTAATTTTTTATTTTAGAATGAAATTTATTGTTGTTTTAATTAATAAATTCGGCCACAGATGTCGCTTGATGTTAACCCTGTTGCCTGTTCCGAGCCGAAAGCTGATTTTAGGTATAATGAATTATAGATAGAATTATGTATTAAAATATGTTTTATAATGTAATTTTTATTATTAAATTTCAGTTAATAATGCCTTCGTGTGCGGTGCGTTATTGTGGTTCCAAT
Organism: Henia vesuviana; assembly: GCA_034696185.1. NCBI lineage: Eukaryota > Metazoa > Arthropoda > Chilopoda > Geophilomorpha > Dignathodontidae > Henia > Henia vesuviana. The sequence goes on along the minus strand of JAQFZU010000958.1, from coordinate 2,265 downwards.
CATAAAAATGCAAAGAAATTAGGGATAATTCTTCATCGATTTCCAACAGCAAATAAATCAATGTGCAAAATATGGTTAACTAAATGTAAAACAACAAATATCAATGTGAAAAATGCAGTTATGTGTTCAAAACATTTCACCGATAATCAATACGATAGAGATTTGCAATCAGAATTATTGAATTTACCAACAAAAAAAAGACTTTTGAAAACAGCAATACCGACATTACATTTGACTTCGTTAAAAGATATAAAACAAAACGTGGATTTACGTGAACAACGTGCAACTAAGAGATCAGTCAGAAAAAGAGCTCTTTGGCGCATACAGACATTATCAATCGAAAACACCGAACCAAATCCAACTCCACAAGTCCCCGACACGACTCAACAAGTGGCCGCTGAGCAAAATTCACAAGAAAATTCTCAAGAAAATACAGTAATCAAACTTCGACAAGAAATTGAAAACTTGAAAACTGAATTGAAATGTGCAAAAGATTCGCTGTCGACAAGCAAAATGCAACGAACGAAATTGAAAAAAGAAAATTCGGAAAAAAGAAAAAAATCGATCGAGAAGATAAAATCGAAATTGGAGACATGTTTAAAACATCATTTTACTGAAACTCAAATAAGATGCATTTTGAAAAACAAGACGAAAGCAAAAACATGGCCAAAAGAGGATATTATCGAAGCTTTAACGTTAAGATTTCTAAGTAAAGAAGCTTTTCAATTTATTAGACGTAAGAAAATCCCATATCCAGGTTTAACGACTCTAAGTAAATGGGTGAAATCTTTCGATTGTTTGCCTGGAATATTACAAAATGCTTTAACTATATTAAAAGCACAATCTTATAACAACATTGAAAAACAATGCGTTTTTGTTTTCGGCGAAACGAGTGTCGATCCACGCATCTGTTACGACCAGCGATCGGATGCGATATACGGGCCACACAAATACGTTCAGTTCGTGACGATCCGCGGACTCCGCAAAAACTGGAAACAGCCGATTTATTACGATTTTGATCGACAAATGACTAAAGAACTTTTGATGAAATTAATTATCGAAGTCGAAAACGTCGGTTACCAAATACGGGCATGTGTATCGACTCTCGGAGGAAGAAATATTGTTTGGAAATCGTTCGGAATTACACCTGAAAATTCATTTTTTAAAAATCCACACGATCAGTCGAGAAATATTTGGGTTTTTGTGGATGTGCCTAATTTAATTAAAATTCTTAGAAACCATTTTATAGACGATGGATTTATACTCGAATCTGGTAAAATCATTACAAAGACGGTTATCCAATGTTTAATCGATACGGAAGAAGCAAAATTTACCCATAAATTAACCGAAGTTCATCTAAAACCAACAAAAAGCGACAGACGAAAAGTGAAATTAGCAACTCAGTTATTTTCAAGTAGCGTTGCAGAAGGTCTTGTTAATTTCCTGACATTAAAAGAAGAAAGTGCGATGTTTCAATTAATCAACGATTTCTTCGATGTCTTTAATTCCACTATTCATGAAGATAAAAACAGTCCTTTCAAAAGTGGATTTGGATTTAATCTTGAGAAACAAACGGCAATTTTAAATGAAATGCAAAATTTTATTCGCAATTTAAGAATAATTGGTGAAAATGACATTTTACCTTTCCAAACTGATTTTCTAATTTCAATATCATCATTGAAAGGGTTATTCAACGACTTAGAAAAAAATTCTTACATCTTAACCAGAAGACTTAATCAAGATTGCATCCAAGATTTATTTGACAGAATAAGAAATCTCGGTCAATTTTACGATCGACCGTTACCATCCGAATTTAAAAACAGATTATCGTTAATTTTAATCGGTGTTAACACCGAATGCACCGACGAACCAGTAAACATAATATCGTCTTCGTTAGTATCGAACGTAACATCAAACATCGGATCGAACGAAATACTTCGAGAAAGTGAAAATCTTCGTAACTTTTTAGATGACCGAGAAACAGTTCTCGAGAACACAAATAATGATATATGTCAAGTCGTAATCAGAGGATCAGACGTGACTGGACTTAAATACGTAGCAGGACATGTCGCACATCGTTGTTGTGATATCGATAAAACACTGGGAAATAGAAATGATAAATTCAAAGGAAATATTCCAAAATGGCTCTGCAAATCCACATGTAAATTTAATCTCGTTGAACCATCCCACGAATGGTATCGGCTTGTTAACGAATTCGAGGTTATATTTAACCAAATCCACAAATCAAATATTTCTAAAGAAGCA